>JAJJMB010005688.1:1721330-1779684 GCA_023531105.1 Papaver atlanticum | reverse complement strand
AAAGGTGTTTTTATTGAAGAAATATATGAGAAAAGATTGAAAGCAGCCAAACTGCAACGTTTATAATCGTTGCAGATTATTGTTACAAGAGATACAGAAAATATAAGACTGCTGAGAATAAGACTGTTCTTTGTCGTTGTTTATCCAAGGTTTTTTGCGACTAATACTGGTGGAAAATGTTCTTCGTGTTCATCTCCACAGCAGCAACAGAGTACTTTTTTGCGAGCCTTGATTCTTCGTTCTGTAGCCTCTTTTTTTGGCCCCAAACTCTCGAAAACCCTCTTTTTGACTCTAAACTTCTTATATATACACCACGGAATCACAAATACTCGAGAAAATATCCCCTGCCTTTCACCATAAGTTTTGGAAATTTCATTCCCTTTTCATCGCATGCAGCTGCTGGATTGTTTCCAAACTTCTCTTGTTATTTGATAGAAGCAAATCCATCCGAATATCTTCTCCCAATCCTCAAGTAATTTACGGAAATAACCAAACAATCCCGAGATATCGTCATTCACTGTTTTGCCGAGGAAAGTAAGTAAACTTCCCTTTTTTTCTCCGTCACACGGTTCTCTGGATTACTCCAATCTTCTCCTAAATTTAATAGGCTGAATCCTAGCCGTCAGTATACTCGCAACTCCCCCACATCAATCATATCATCTTTCTTCCTCTGTTTTATAGGAACTCGAATTCTATTCCTATTTTCTCGAACCCAAAGCTCATACAAATCCTGTTTTAGCATAACAGGCTAGTACAAACTAAATCCAGCTATTTAATCTCCTCAGAAGTCCCCCAAAACTCGAACCTTAAACTGTTGGCGCTGCAAAATTTAATCCCGCCAAAATGTGAAATTCAAATTAGAGAAGAAGGTGCCCCTTAACCAATTCCTGTCTGCCAATAGTAGTTGCCTTGGGATGCCCTTATCAGTGAGGTGCCCCTTATCCATTTGAGGGGTGTAAATAACACATGTCTTGGGTGCCAATAGTATTTATCTGGGGCGTCTCCAACATGCTTCCGGGTGCATGTAGTACGTTTTCTGGGTGCCTTTAGTAATTTTCTCCCAGTGGTGCAAATTCCACTTTTCGAGCTAATTTTTCCACACAAGTGTATTTCTCCAAAAAACCTACAAAAACATAAAACAATCCAATAACTACAAAATCGAGCACTAACAATACACATAATTGAGATCAAATCAGACACAAAATTGTGTCCATCAGAATGCACACATATAATCATAACTGTAAATATAATAGAAACCCCCAATCTCCATTTAGGAATCAGCCCATTTATCAAAGGATTCTATCAAGATGTAAAGCTCCAAATTCCATAAGAATCCTAAATTGATTGAATACACAATACCGAATCAATTAAACTTTCAATTTATATCTTACAAATTTGCTTAAAAATAATTGAACATATCACATTAATTATCTTCATCATTCAAATAAAATCTCTCAAATCGATTCAAAAGTAGAAGGATTAAGCTAAAATCAAATAAAATCTTTGAAAGGAAGTAGTCTGTAATAATAGTAATACCTTTTACTAGTGAAAAACTCGAAAGAGAATCGGATTTTGTACTCAGTAGAAGTAGTTGCGTCTGTAGGAACAAAGAGAAAATAAAAAAATGAAGTGAATCCGCTCAACTGAAGAGAATACGAGTTTATATATGACCTAATTCTACATATTAAATTTACTAAATTAACCCTTTACCAGAAACCCGGTTACCCGCGGGTACCCGCCGGGTAGGACCCGTCTGGAACCTGTTACTAACGGGTCTAATCGGTTCTACCATTTGGACCCGAATTCACTAATGGGTCCAGTTTTGGGACCCATACCCGGACCTGTTTTACCCGGTTCTGGGTATATGGGTACCCATTGACAGCCCTACATGAAACTCCTTCGTTTGAGCAAAAACCCGGGGTTTTCCATATTTTCTCAAATATTGCTCAAACTATCAAAAACCAAAAAGCCAAATGGTCACATGACCATCCGGGCTTTCCACGACAAATATTAAAATATTGGTCACGCGAGAAAAAATTTACTTGCTCACTCAAGCAAAATCTAGAGTTTAAGTCAAGATCAAACTCTTTTGAAAAATCCAAAATACTGCTCAAACGCGCACCAGAAAATACCAAAATTCTCAGGATTGAGTCACGGACAATGTGGTGACACGGGCATGCCACCTTGACCGACCAAGGTCGGCCCTTAGGCTTGCAAAAGCCGGTCCCACATCCTATTTATGATTTTGACCTAATTAAACTTCTACAGTTCATATTGGGTTCAAACTCTTTCCAACCAACTTGGAACTTGATCAATCGACCACTAGATGGTCCCACGACCACCACGGGACGGTTTCACACTCCTTGGTCGGTCTCTCCTCTCTCCATAATTAGGTTTTACCACCTAATGCTCAGACGAGCACTATTTTAATAATGATTGAACGAGCATTAAATCATCTTTCACCAACTGATTTACAAAGGACTTTGGTGCACACCAGGGCGCTGCATGGTCGACCATCATCCCATGTAGCCGGTCCCTCTCTCGCTCATTGGTTGATTTTCAGTAAATCATCAATTGATCAACAATCGACCAAAATTAGGGTTCCAAATCAGATGCTCCGCAAAGCATAATTTTGAACACGTTCAAACCCTAATAATTTTATGTTGATCCAGCAATCAACATTCTATTTAATATTATTTGGTCCCGCTACCAATAATTCATGAAGCAAGCAATATTGTTCAAACGAGCAATATTTGGTTAACCTAGCAATATCTATTTTTCTCATATATCAACACTAAATTGCTTAAGCTAGCAGAGTGCACGATCAACTGGGTTCAGAACTCATTGAGTCAACTATCAATTGCTCGACCGAGCAATATTTCTCATGTTGATTCAACTATCAACATTTGAAGATTCTATTGATTCAGCAATCAATATTCTAATTTATACTTAATGTTTGGTTTTGCTGCCAACATTTTTGCTCGACTGAGCAACATGGTTCAAACGGACGACCATCCAATATCTTAGATTTCCTGTCGAAAACTCGACATATCAAAATAAGTCCTTGATCGAGCAACTTCGTCGGACGATTGATCCAAATTATCAAAATATCATTATTATCTCGACTGGTAAAATGATATCAAGACTCAACGTTTGAACATCATTACTGTCCCAGTAAACATCTTATCTTCAATCCATGAGTCTCAGATCATACCACATTCGTTCACTATGCTCGACTCATCAAGGCTAAGACTCATTGTCTAGTCAAGTTAACAACTGACTAATCAAATACACGTCTTCCTTGCAGATTCCACATTCATGAGACATCAATCACGTCACATGGGGGGATAATCACTAGGGTTTTTGTGTGGAGGTCTACAACACGTGTGTTCACCCAAGATGAGAAATGTGAGTAAGTCGTGCAAGGGGTTGAGTAAGTTAGCAAAGTAGTGGATGGACAATCAACCAAGTCTTCGCACGACATGGAAATGGCCACGATTTCCCACTTTCCCACTCTTTCACTCAAGCAACCGTCGCACTTACTGGGATCAATGTGTCTACTATTATTACAATATAAATAAGTTTCTGAACCCACGATTGAACAAAAATAATTTCGATCCACAAGAAATCATCACTCAATCGATCAGAACTTATTTTCACTTGAACACTACAGTTCATGTTGCAGAAACCTTCAACACACCCATAATCCTTGATCATCATTGATCTCACACACTTCTCAGCTTCCCTCCTACAAATCGACCCTCTTCCCTCTTTGTAACCGAATTGACTCTGGAATGACCATTGTCTTTGTTTATGCCAGTGTCCTGCAGATTGATCTCTCGAACTAAAAGCACTCATGTGCAATGCATCTGTTAGAAGAAGGTTTAAGCAATTTGCTCGGTCGAGGAGTCCCCGTCTGCACGATCGTCTTTTCACTTTTCTAAAAAAACAGCAAATTATTTTGCCCCATCTATAGGGGGCCTCGAACTTTACCCTTACTCCGCCTCTAGTTCCATAAGATAATCCTCCGAAAAACATAGTCCACAACTTTTTCGTTTCCGCAATCGCTACTTACCCGGGTATATGTTCGTGTATCTCATCGTCTCCTTGTCCTGGGAACATTGCCACCAAATCGGATTTTGCTTGACCCGGTACCCTCTTGGGTCGTTGATACTTGAGCACGAATTCTGATAGCTGCAGCAGCCATCGGGAAGTTCTTTCTGTTAGGACTGGCTTGGAGGCTAAATACACTATCGGATTAGCCGCGGCTACGAAGATTGTTTCGTGGGCCAGCAGGTATGGTCGTAACTTTTGTGCGGCGTAGATGAGGGCCAAGCATGCTTATTCCACAAGAGGATACCTCAGCTTTACTTCTCTTAGGACCCGACTGACGTAGTAAATGGGGGATAGGTTATCGTTTCCCATGTCCTGCGCCAATACGGCTCCAATTGCCAAACTGGTGGATGCCATGTATATGTATAGTGGGACCCCTTTTATTGGTGGTCTAAGGACTTGCGGACTGCCAAACACTGTTTGATCTTCTGAAATGCTGAGTGTTGAGTTTATCCCCATGTGAACATGACATCTTTTCTTAGCAAAGGTAAGAACGCCGATAACAGCTGGGAGAACCCAGATATATAGCGCCTTATGTAGGATATCCTCCCGATGAATGCTTTTAGTTCTCTGGTGCTCATTGGTGGCGCCATGGTTGTGATGGCCTCTACTTTGTTAGGGTCCACTTGAATCCCTTCGTCAGTTACCAAGAAACCCAGAAACTTCCCAGACGCTACTCCGAAAGCGCATTTGAGGGGATTCATTTTGAGCTTTAACTTGTTGCATCGTTTGAAAACTGTTCTCAGGTGAGTTATGTGATATTCTGGGATTCTTGATTTCACCACTATGTCATCCACATACACTTCTACTGTTTGGTACAATAAATCGTGAAAGATCGATGTCATGGCGCGGTGTTAAGTGGCGCCTGCATTTTTTAATCCGAAGGGCATCACGACGTAGTAAAAATTCCCATATGGAGTTTGGAAGGCGGTCTTCATCGCGTCTAATGTTGCCATCCTTATCTGATTATACCCACTGAAGTAGTCCATGAAGGAGAACCTTTTGTTTTTCCTTGTTGCGACTATTGTCATATCGATGTTGGGTAGTGGGAATTCGTCTTTAAGACATGCCCGATTGAGGTCTCGGTAGTCTATGCAACACTTGATTTTTCCGTTATTCTTTGCCAGAGGCACGATATTAGCTAACCAAGTCGGGTGTTGTATAGGTTTGATGAACTTAGCTTCCAATAATCGCTCCACCTCTTCTTCAATTGCGAGGGCTGTCATCCTTGGGAACTCACGGCTCTGCTGCTTCATTGGATTAAACTCGGGTGAAACACTAAGGTTGTGAGCGATGAGACTTCTGTCGAGCCCGAAAATTTCATCGTAGCTGAATACGAAAACATCTTTATAATCTCGGAGTAGCCCAATCAACATTTATTTTTCTTCTTTGCTCAAGTTCTGACTGATCTTGATGGGGCGCTTGTATTTTGGGGTTCCGATATTGATTTCTTTCATCTCGTCCATTTTGAGATCTTCAGGTGATCATTCCTCTGATTCGGCTTTCGTGCCTTTCGCATGTTGGTTTTGGAAGTCATCGTCATTGAGTGCCCCATAAGGTAATTCAACCAACTCTTGATCAACGTCTCTTGAGGGAGATTCCACTTCTTCATCAATTTATGACACGACGCAGCTATGTTCGTCAACAGGCGCTCCCTTAGCTGGTTGCTATAAGTGGTACACATGTCCCCCGTCTGGCCTTGAGAAACGTTGGAACCTGGGTTGTTCTTCTTGCTTACGCTTTCTTTCAGTGGGGAGTACCATCCTGGAAGGGATGAATACAGATTTCATAGTTTTCGTCTTTTTTTCCTCTTCCCATTTGGGTAATGGAATAGGTTGTATCTCTGGTATCTCGTCTGACTCCTTTGGAGTATCATAGAAAACTGCGTCTGCCATATATACTTCTTCTGAGTCGAACGGGTTACTTGTTGCGGGGATTCTGTATTGTCTACCTCCTATGTTGGTCTTAACACACTGGTGGTACGTCGAAGCTACGACCTTGTGGTTAAGTAACCACCCTCGTCCTAGGAGTACATGGAACGTGGTGTTGTCCTCCAAAATGTAAAAGGGAGTAAGCACTTGGATGGGTTCGACCTTCATTACCAAGTTAACGATCCCAATAGCCGTCTGTGCGTGGCTCCCGAATCCTTTCACCATTGTTGTTCGCATTCGTATAACCGATCGCTCCACCCCCAGAATTTCGAGAGTGTGCATGGAGATTAGATTTAGAGACACGCCACCATCGACGAAGACCCTTTTGAGTAGTTTCTTGTTGATGTACACTGTGAGGTAAATGGGTCTAAGGTACTCTCCGGGATAACATATGTATTCGTTTGTGAACACGACCGCTCCCATAGGCATGGGGTCATAGGGCTTTCCGACTGCAATGGTTGTTATCGCTTTCAAAGCCTCCTGGATTTGGTTTTCGCTGAACCCTAATGAGTCGAAGAATTGTTGAGCTATTATTGTCTGTGCGAACCGGCTAGCTACACCATTAGTATTCTCAAATACTGGGATTTCTGCCTCTGCCTCATATGCTTCCTTAGTGTCTTCCCATGGTTTCCATGTGTCTCCACTTGGGTCGTGCGAGAGCATCATGACGTGGTGTTGGGTCGGTCCGTTACCCCCTTGGTTGTTCAATTCAATTTCTCCTGTTGCGTGCTTCCTATGAAACATCAATCGGAGGTTAAAATACTCGACTGTTGGGTGTTGTATCCTTCGATGATAGTGACAGTACCTAGCGTTGTTCTGGTCAACCGTGCTAGGGTCCGCTTTTATTGACGGCAACTGGACTTCCTTGTTTGCCATCCATTGTTCTAATAATCCTACGATTTGTTCCTAGCTGCATGGTAGAGGCGGCGGTCTGACGAAGCCTTGGTTTGGTTTCCCGACGCCTTCCGAGTTAACTAGGCTTCTTTTGGTAACGAAACCTGGTGATATACTTTCCTATTTCTTCTCATATCCGCTGATTGCATATGCTTAGATCTATTGATGTGATTTCCCTTTTAGCTGAGTGGAATTTTCTGAGAAAGAGAGTGGGCATGGCTGCCCATGAGTTTACGCTTCCTGGCTTCAAGTTGTCGTACCAAGTAAACGCGGTGTCTGTCAGCGACTTAGGAAATTCCCTTAAGCACAGCTTCCCGTTAGTTGATCGATCGTTCATGGCTGACAGGAACCGACTAAGGTGTTCGCGTGCGTTCCCTTTTCCGTTGTATACTTTGAACTTTGGTGAAATATAGTCCACGGGATACTGATATCCTGCGACTTCGGGGGAATATGGGCTGCTCATGAAGTCATAGTTGTCTTGTTTTACTACTCGGTAGTTTGTCTCTAGAAATCTTGCTATCGCCTCCTGTGACATGGCTGAGGGCACTTCCTCTTCATCCTTTGTATCCTTTGTTGTTTCCTTAGTACATTGCTCATCTTCGGCCGCCTTTAATAGGTTCCTTAATTCTTGTTCTCTCCTAATGTGATCCTCCAGTTCTTTTTGCATGTCCTGTAGAGACGGTTGCACAGGTAGTGTGTCTCCAGCTGCTTGTCGTTTATCCTTTTCTTGTGGTGCTTCTATCCTTCTTCCTTGTGAAATCGGATTTGTTACTATTCATACTCTCCCGCCTTCGAGGTTAAGCGGCTGATCGACCGGCTGATCTTCCAACGCACCCGTGTTAGTGCCTTCTTGGTGTGCCATGATGGACCAGAGACGAGCTCCGGGTGTGTTCGCCAAATATTGAGAGGTAAATATGAGTTTGGTCCTACACGTCCTAGTTACAACAATGACAACACCTTTTCCTATAATAGAAATAAGAGAGAACCCCCTTTCCATTGTACTATGTCCTTCCTTATATAGGCTTTTCCAAAAACCCTTCTTCTTATGACATCATGCCACATGTCATAGGAAGCTTCCTTATTTACAACTATTGTTATTCCTCCTAATGTAACCTCCAACTTCTCCAAAAATCCCTTCCTTGTCCTTTCCATTTCATGGACATGTCTTATTGAACTTGGGCTTTGAAAAAAGTGGGGTACTACACCACACCCAATATTTCGTTCGAAAATCTGTATGGACTAAACCTTAATAATATTCCGAGAGTAAAAACTCAATCAAAGAGTAATACTAAATAGTTTATCTCTTTTTCTCAAATCAATCAGCAAATCAAACAGATAGAAATCTATGAGCCTGATTGATGTGAGAAATACTTGGACGGTACCAAAGACCAATATCCAAGATCAATCAAAATCCTATCCAACAAACAAGGTCGGATTTATCAATGATGATTGATTAACGCACAACCTGTGATATTTCAAATACAAAGATAAACAATATAATGCGGAAAAGAAATAACATAGACACCATAAAATTTGTTAACGAGGAAACCGCAAATGCAGAAAACCCCCGGGACCTAGTCTAGAATAAACACACACTGATTATAAGTTGTTACACCAAATTCCTACTACCTATTCGGACTAGATGTAATACATGCTTCAGCTGTATTCAAGTACTTGCAGAACTCCTAGCAGAACACCGATTCTCTTTAGGAATTCTTTTCGTAAAACTTCTAGCATAACACAAATTCTCTTTAGAAGTTATTCTCGAAAATCTTCTGGCAGAACAAGGTTCTCTTCAGAAGCACTCTCAAAAATCTTCTAGCAGAACGTTAGTTCTCTTTAGAAGAAGCAACAACACGTTGATACTTTCGATCTTTTTTTTTTTACAAAAACACCGATTTGATTTCTATTTAGATGTGAATCAAGGTTTTGGAAATCTTGTGTTTGTTTTGAGAAAAACAATTACTAGGTAAAAGTAATATCAAAACAAACTTGTAGATTAGGGTTTATTATACTCTTCAAAAATAGGAAGAGAAACCTAATGATTCTACAACAAGAACAACTAGAATAAATCTAGAGATATCTTGTTTAAAACTTCTTAAGGATTTTTACGAGATACCTTAATCGAAGTTTTTATTTCTAGCTTCCGATTTTGACTAACAAGTGTTGGTATACGATCGAAACTGAAATCTATCAAAACCTAGGGTTTATGATCAACAACTCTTGAATGGTTTTATATCAGAAGAGAAAACCTTAAAATAGACAAGAGGTGAAAAACCTAGATTACAAGTTCTATGATCAATCACGAAGATTAAATCCAACTCGGCTTTGTGATCCCCAATACAAAGACTTTTATCTCACTCTTGTTCATGAAGAACAAAAGACATGGAAAACAACCTTATGAAGCTTACACCAATTATCCAAAGGGGATAAAAAGGTTTAGCATTCACGGACTCTTTATTTATAGCGAAAAGCTAAGCTAGGGTTTAGGCTATTTTCCTTTTTCAAGACTCATACCTAAATATGAGAGTCTTTCCTAAGTTACAAATATCTTTCATAAATAAATAATTATTAGCATATATTGTATTTATGTGAATAAATCACATTTTAACTTAGGCAGGAATTAAAAGATATCACAAACACTTTAATATGGTAATCAAATATGTTTGGATCAATAGCCATCTTGCCTAGATAAGGAAACATTAAAAACTTGACTAAAAAAGGCTTCTAGTCACGTAATTGGGCTCAAGTCCGTGAACTGTTACAAACAGTTCATTGATTGTTTCCTACTAACGAACTGTAACAATTACAGCAACACTTATAATTGTTACTTTAATAAATCACTCATAACTTCATCGTTATAACTCAGAATTGAGTGATTCTTGACTCGTTGAATTCGTAAGCTCATTCACTATAACATGAGAACCTTTCCAGGGATAAAGGTTATTGTCCCAAAATTCGTGGCTCAAATAACCTCGAGTATATATACATAAATGTACATTTACCGTCATAGGAATTGTTCCATAGAGTGAGCATTTGTTTGGATAGATTAGAAAGGTAGAATTGATCAAGAATCCAAATGAAATCAATTACCGCATACCTTTGTTGATGAATTCCTCGTTGAAGTCTTCTTGTAGTCTTCAAACTTCATCCTTCAAGAATAGCTCTTCTTAGACCTAATCTAGTCCGAAACTATCTTTAGTATACTAAATCAAGAATGCATTTTGGCAACTAAAATTGACAACTAACTTGACATACCAACGCTAGTGGGTTCAACTGAGCAATGCTCTAACAGGATTTAATCCTCAAGTCCCCTATGTTCTATGGTGGGTTTATCCTCCCTTTAGGGGCTTCCTAGACCTGCTAAGGGGTAATTATTTTCATGTATCAACACCGATCACAAGCTACATTGGGAAGTTAGTTGTAGTAGGTCACAAGCTACCTTTTGGAAGCAAGGTGTAACCGATCACAAGCTAATTTGGGAAGTTAGTTATAATCGGTCACAAGTTACTTTGGGAACCAAGGTGTAACCGATCACAAGCTAACTCGAGAAGTAAGGTGTAACCGATCACAAGCTACCTATGGGAAGCAAGGTGTAACCGGTCACAACCTAGTTTGGGAAGCATGGTATAACCGATCACAACTTACATTGTGAGTCATGGTGGAACCGATCCCACGGAGCAAACCCGAGTTTCCAATATTCACATATCTCTTTATGTTTTGTGTGAAGCTTGGAATTAGGGTTTGCTGAGAAACTTCTAGATGTAGACATTATTTGAACATGTATATAACTCTTATCATTAATTGTTCAAAGATATTCGTTGATATTCAAGGTGATCCCATACCGAAAACTTGAAAAGCATTTAATTAAGATTTTCATAATATATGTTTTAATTACCAGCAATTAAAGCATATCCTGTGGAAAATATTATTAGTAAATGTGCTAGACTAATAATAGAATTTTTCTAAGGGAGTTTTCGGATATATGGGTTTGGTAATTAATTGGAAATAGGAAAACCGAAATTAGGCACTTTAGTGTGAATATCTTGACAAAATTTTCGGTTTTGGAATTTCCTTGTTGTCCAAACAACCTTGGTCTATAAATACTTGAGTTTGCATTTCTTGCAAACTATCCTAAGAGCCAGACAAACTTCATTCTTGTTGTTTCTGGTAGAGCCGTCTATCTGGAGAGGAAAGTACCCTAATAAGACGAAATCTCTTACGACCGCTCGTTTAAAGACTTCTACGGGATCAAGAAGCTCTACGAGTACCGTTGGTGGGAAACTAGATAATTGCATTGTTATTTTAGTTTTCAATTATTGATTTGATTGACTAACGGTTTTTGAAACTTTGATTGCACCTAGTTTGTTTATTCTTGAGAACCTTCTCTTCTGATATAAGGCTCACTCAAACTAGATTAAAGTATTGACGAGATTTTTAGAACCATTTTCGAATATAAAGACATCTTGTGATAATCCATTATTAACAGACTCCATCCTGTGTATGATGGATCATAAGAGGATTCACGTTGTGTTGTGCAGGTTATTATCGAAGACAAATAAAGATCTGAAGACGACGAAGTTTTTCATATTAGTTTTCGTATCTTGTGAATTGTGTGTACAAACCTTGATTGGTTGGGATCCAACTAGAATCTTGTTTATCTTTGATAGACTTGATTGGCTAGTTGCGTGAGCTCGGCATCACCTTATAGTTTCTCTTTGAGATTTATATTGATTGATTGCAATTCTAGAATTTGATTATTTCGGTAATAAAAGTTTAGGTTGATCTAACCAGACAAATGAGTTTATTAGTTTAAACGGAAGAGCCTTTGTCAACGACTCAAATATCTTATTAACAAGATTGAATAGAGTGGTTACCAAACATCTTTATCCTTTACTGTTAGGAATACAATCAAAAGGATTGGTGATTCACGTGTGTGACTCTAGAAGTTAAATGTGCAGGGATACTGAGGAAACTAAGTAGCTAGGGGTATTCTACTTGGTCGCAACAATACAAAGTTGGTATTAGATTTTGTATAGCAGCTTAATTCTGAGAGTATTCAAAACTGGACTAAGTCCCAGGATTTTTCTACATTTGCGGTTTCCTCGTTAACAAAATCTTGTTGTGTCATTTACGTTGTTTTCCGCGTTATAATTGTTATTATAATTAAGTAAATCACACACGTATGTTAATCCGAATTACTTGACATTGATTTTAATAGTCAATCGGTTATTACCGTAACTATTGTCAAGTAAATATCTTGTTGTCGTATTGTTTCGACCTCTTCCTTAAACAATCCCACAAGGTATAAGACTTAAGTTGTATTGTCTCGACTCTATCCATAGGCGATCACTTAAGAGACCGGACTTATAGGTTGATATTTAAAAGATTGTGGTGTATTTGGGTACCCTCGTTATTTCAGTTCGGTCAACCAAAAATGCGGGGCAAGGTGGGACTTGGGTTGGCTCAACCCGCCCAACCTATGCCCAATTCGAACGTTGGGTGGGCACGAACAATATATCTCAAAATTTGGGCAAGTTTGGGTACAAATTTTATAAACTCGAGTTAAATTTGGGAAAGCATGGACAATATCTCTAACCCGAGCAACCCAACCATCCCGAAGAACTATAATATAATTATATAAAACTATTTTAATAACTGGTATTTTTATTTACTTAGAGTAATTTTATCTATAAGTTATATTTATTTCATTAATAATTAAATATGAAGAAAATTATATTATTGTAAAAACTCTTAGGTTATCTGGAAATTTAAGATAAATATAATAATTAAATGTTATTATCACTAAAATTTGTTATTATCATATTAAATTAAAATAAATTTTAAGACATAAATTACCAGGATAGTTTGGGGCCTAGCCAAATTATTAGAGGATTACGAATTTTGTACCCCACCTAGACTAAGGGGATTAGGATGTCTAAACTAGGTAAAAGTACTAAATTACCCTCACTATTAAAATTCAATCCTAAGCCTTATGCTTTTAAAATTGGAACCTATTCAAATCCTTTCAAATCTAAAACATATTCAAATCATTTCCCTCATAAACTAAAATTAAAACCTAACTTCATTAGTCGATTCTAACTATGTTGATCGATTTAAAGGAAATTTCATCATCCCATTTTTTAAAAAACATTCAAATTAAACATCGTCAATTGCAACCTATTAATCTTAATTATAATTGTGATGTATTTATCCATCTAAAATTAAAATTAAAATTAAAATCACAAAGAATCTTGGTTTTCTGGGTTTAACTATAATCGGTCGATGATCATGTCCACATCGACCGATTTATGTATTAATCGGTCGACGTTCATGACCACGTCAACCAATTGTTCTTGATGTTCTTCATGGTTGAAGAACATCAAGCCCAAAATCGATCGATGTGGACATTCATATATAAAGATTATGGTTAACGGAAATTATCTAATTTTTATTGATTTAAGAGTATGGTATGCAAAGATAAAATCCTTAGATCCAAGACCACTTAGAACTTGTCCAAACCCATAAATTTTTATATTTATATCATAGAGAATGAAAATACGAGTTCAACGCTAAAAAATGCGGTAATTCCGACATCGGACGAAGAAGTTATGAGCAAAACAGTCGAATAAATACCCAGATTTATAATCGGTGGATGAAGGCATTTTATGTAAACCGATTCTGGCCGGAAAAAAAGTTTACAAAAAAACTGTTAAATTTTAGTTTTTTACAACCGGTACACGGGGGGAACTATATCCACCGATTGTAAAAATATTTTTATGTAAAAAATCATCAATTTTGAGTTCTTTTTACAATCGGCAGTTGTGGAGGAATGTATCAACTGATTGTGATCAATCGGCCATAGAAATAAAGAATATCAAATAAATCGGTGGATGTTCATTGTTATCCACCGATTCCTTTCAATGTTCATCGAATTGATGAACTGCGCCCAAAATCGGTTGATATTCATTGACATATCCACCGATTCTGGTTAGATTTTAGAAAAATGGATTTAAACATGGATCATGAAAATCTGGGATCTAAATGCTTAAAAACCTTTATTTTTTCATAAAAATCAATAAATCAATGTTTCTGATCGATCAAAATTTTCATATTTTGATGATCACAAACACCCAAACTAATTATCTATCACTAACTATAATTTGATTAATCAACTAACGAACACAATTAAAATATTTAGGTAAGGGTTTTTGAAATTACTTCAAAATGTCCTATTTTATCTTTTAGTAGTAGGCCTGAAATAATTTGGCTGGGCCCCGAACTAGCTTCGATAAATTAAGACAATTTAGGTTTAAATTTCAAACTTGGGCCAACCTGAGGAATCCGGGAAACCTGAGGAATATAACTTGGAAAGCATCTTCATGGATTAGGAGTAAGAGATCTTGAGATTAATAATATACTGTTCCTTGCAATAATAGTCAGGAGAGTTCACGACAACACTAAGTTGGACTTGGCTAAATTTTTACATGTTAAATATTTTGCCAGATAGGTCCAAAAAGGGATGTTATTCTAGCCGAAACATCATTCTTTAAAGGTATGAATCCTATTAAAGAGTTGCTAAGATGGAGTGCACGAGATTTTTGGAAAAATCCATGGGTTGGTGGTTTTCCAACTGCTATCATTGCTAGCATAGAATGAAGGAGGTGCCAAAGCTTTTTGTTTAAGAGATAATTAATTAACTAAAACTTGAAATCTTCGTAAGGTTGGTAGTTTATTTTCTAATCATGTACCTAAACTAATTAAGGTTATTTATGACTGTAGTATCGACAAAGTTAATGATGAACTTGTGCAGGATGGCAGTAAAAGCAGTACAGTTATTGTTATAAATGTGTACAAAAAGGTTGACACTCCCACTACGAATGTTGATGAGAGATTTTAGTGGAAACTGAGATGTCAACATAAAGTTAATATATATATATATATAAGATTTTTGGCAGGACCGGCCACCATGGCCGGACATCCTGGCCGGTCCCCACCTTTTTATTTTCTTTATTATTTTATTGTCATTAGGGTTTCCTCTTTCAAGGACTTCCTCTTTTAATCAAAACTCCTTATTTCCGTATCTTTTCAAATCTTGCTCCATGGACCATATGGTTAGCAAAACAAGTGGTCATGCAAGCATTATTACTTTCTACCTTTTTTTTTTGATCGGTAAAGATGAATAAATATATCAAAAAGAGAGAGGGTACAAAAAGGCTTGTACCACCCTACAGAATTACAAGAGAAAGAAAGAAAGAAAGTAGAAAAGAAGACTAAAGAAGTAACAGACTACTTCTACAGTCAAAGATAATCAAAATACATTTTCGGCCAGCTTGAAATAACATCCTTAAAACTAGTAGAATCTAGATTTCTGAAAACTAGACACCACAAAAAGATAGTGTACTTGATTCTGTGCTGCACAGTTATATCAGTACTTGACTTGTTCTGAAAGACTCTCTCGTTTCTTTCTTTCCAAATGCACCAGATGATAGCAATTGGAATCATATGCCAAATTTCCATCTTTTGTGAAGAAGGAAGAGAAATATCCCATGATATCAGCATGTTAAAAAGATCTTTAGGCATTGCAGTGCACCACTTCAGTTATCCTTAAAATGACTCCATATTCTTTCTGCAAATTCACAAGAAAGGAAGAGATGCTCAACTGATTCATTCTGGTTGCAAAATACACAAGTTTGAGGAACATTGTTTCCTCTTCTTCTTAGCATGTCCCTGGTTGGTAAACTTTTATGAACCAAAGTCCACTGAAAGAAGCCAACTTTAAGAGGAATTTTTTGCTCCAAAATGAATTTGAAAATGTGTTGTTGAACATGATCAGAAGGAGTGACTGTTAAGGCATCATATGTTGATCTGACTGAAAGTTGTCCCTTACTGCCAATAGACCAATAAATTTCATCTGAAGTTGCAATATTCAAAGACACCAAACTCAAGCATCTCATAATAGTTGAAAGTTCATTCCTGGCCAAAGAATTAAGTCTTCTAGGAACTAGCAAATTCCAAGTATTTGTATCTGCATTATACACTTCAGCAACTTTGAACTCCTTTGATCTTGAAACTGTGGATAGATGAGGATATTTGGTGCTTAATGGAACTTCATCAAGCCAGGCATCATTCCAAAAACTTATCCTACTATCAGAATTCACTTTGAAGCGAATGTGATTTCTAAAAATTGAGATGCAATTCATTATGCTCTTCCAAAGTGACTTGCCATATGTGATTTTAGGTATTTTAGAGAACAAACCACAGATATCAATTCCATATTTTTCCACAATAATATTCTTCCACAAAACATCTTCTTCATTAGCAAACCTCCAAAGCCATTTAGTTAGAAGAGCATTGTTCATCTTTTTGAGACTCTTGATACCAAGACCACCAAACTTTTTCCTCTTTTGAAGTGCAGGCCAATTGACTAGATGCATTTTCTTTTTTCCTTTATTGTCATTCCAGAGGAAGTCCCTCATTATTTTTTCTAAGGATTTGGCTACTGAAGCAGGAATAAAAGAAAGGGACATATAATAAACAGGCAGACTTGCCAAAACACTATTTATAAGAGTGATTTTACCTGCTCTGCTGAGAATAGTCTTTTTCCAACCTGCTAAATTTTTAAGAAAACTCTCAATAACTTTATCCCATTTTAAAATTCCTCCACTTTTGTCACCTAAAGGCAGATCCAAATAAGTTGTAGGTAGCACACCAGTGTAACATCCCAGAAGAGAAGAGAACTGCACAATATCTCCAGTATAACCCATACCATATATTGCACTTTTTGCAAAATTAATCTTCAGCCCTGTTAACTGCTCAAAAGGTAAGAGGAGAAGTCTCAAGTTTTTAATTTGATCAGTGTCAGCATCAAGAAAAATGAGGGTATCATCTGCAAATTGCAGATGACTCACAGAAGTACCATCAGCAGCCACTCTAAAACCAGAAATCAAACCTTGTTCTTGAGTTTGATGTATCATGTAAGAAAGAGCTTCCCCAACAAGAAGGAATAAGAAAGGAGATAAGGGGTCTCCTTGTCTAATTCCTTTCTTAGATTTGAAATAACCAGTTGAAGAACTATTTACCAAGACTGAAAATCTGATATGTTCCACACAACACTTCATCCAAGCTCTCCATTTATCACCAAAACCCATTTTGGCTAAGATTTCTTTTATAAAATCCCATTTGACATGATCAAATGCCTTTTCAAAATCCACTTTAACTAGAAGACCAGGTTTACCACTTCTAATTCTTGAGTCAATGAGTTCATTGGCAACTAAAACCCCATCTAAAATTTGTCTCTTTTTTATGAAGGCAGTCTGTTGAGAAGAAATGATATTTGGTAAAACAATTTTAAATCTGTCAGCCAAAATCTTTGAGATGATTTTATAAGCCCCATGCACCAAGCTAATAGGTCTTAGGTATTTAATTTCCTCAATAGTATCCTTCTTTGTGATCAATGCTATGAAAGTATTTTTGAGCCTCCAATCCAAGAAATTTTTGTGCTGAAGTTTATGAATAACTGACATCAGATCATGCTTAATAATCTCCCAAACTTTGACATAAAAGCTTATAGGAAAGCCATCAGGTCCTGGTGCTTTAGATCGCCCCAAATTCTTCATAGCTGCTAAGCATTCTTCATCAAAATTGTCACTTTCCAACCATAACTTTTTGTCTTCAGAAATTTGATTAAACTGCATAAACTCCATGGACACATTTCTTGCAGATTGAGTTTGAAAAATGGTTTGAAAGAACTGAACAATACCTTCTTTGATTTCTTTCTCCTCAAAAGACATAACTCAATTGACCTTTATTGCACATATATAACTTTTTCTTCTTCTTTCTGTAGCTAGCCTGTGAAAGTATTTTGTGTTGTCATCCTGAAGTTGCATTTGAGTGACTCTGGCTCTTGCTCTCCACTTTTCTGCTTTCAAAACAGATAATTGACAGTACTCCTTCCTTGCCAGAGTCCTTATTTCCCATTGTGCTTCTGTCAGTCCATTGTTGATATCTTCTTCAGCATCAAGAGTTACAAAAGTTTCTTCTAACTCTTCCAATCTCCTGTCCAAATCACCAAACTCCTGTTTGCTCCACAATTTTAATTTTGTCTTCAGCAATTGCAATTTCTTACAAAAATAAAACCAGCTCCACCTGAAACATCAATAGAAGACCAAGTAGTAGAGATAAAATTAATTAAATCAGGATGAGAGTACCAGTATGACTCACAGTGAAATGGACCAGGTCCTGACTTAACACCATCACAGTAAAGAGCAATTGGAGAGTGATCAGAGCAAGGTCTTGGTAGTACTTGTTGCATAACCCTTGGAAATTGCAGTTCCCAATCCAGAGACACCAAAATTCTATCAATCCTACTTCTTATACTATGAAACTGATTGTTTTTCCAAGTAAAAGAAGCACCATTTAGAGGTAAATCAAGTAATTGATGTCTTGAGATGAATCTATTTAATCTTCTCATTCCTGAAGTAATTTGTCCTTCAGATGTCCTCTCATGGATGAATCATATTTCATTAAAATCTCCTACAATAACCCATGGAAGATTCCAATAAATTCTGAATTCTTCAATTTCTCTCAAAAATAGATTTCTTTCACTGGTATTGTTAGAATTAGGAGCATAAATACCTGTAAAAATCCACTCAAATTTGGTATCACAATTCTGACAAAGAATGGTAATTGAATAGTGACCGACAAGAGAGTCAAGAACAGTGATTTTTGAATCATCCCAACAACATAAAATGCTACCTGATCTTCCCTCAGAAGGAGCATCTAGCCACTTCACCTGATCTTCTACCATAAAAATATTAAAAAAATATTATTTTAATATTTTCGAATACTGGTCTTTTAAGCAATTTAAGAGTTTCAGTCAAACTCAAATTCTTCATAAAAGTATGAAATAGTGCTCGATGGACCATCAGAAAGCACCAAAATTCTAAGGAATGGTCCGTGAACGACATAGCGATACGAACACACCTTCATAACCGGCCAGGGTCGGTCCATTGACTGCTAAAAGCCGGTCCCATCTCCATCAATTATTAATGACCTAATTAATCTTCTGGAGTTCATATTTGGTTCAAACTCTTTCCAACAACATGGAAGATGATCCATTCATCATTAGATAGGGATGGCAATGGGGAGGGTATGGGGCGGGGACCTTGAATCCCATCCCCTACCCCGTTCAAAAAACCAAAACCTATCCCCTACCTATTACCATAAGAACTGGGGCGGGGACGGGTATGGGAAATACCCGTAGGGGACGGGTTTCCCATGGGTTACCCATGATTTACGAAAAATATTTATAACTATGTCACAATCCAACAAGTGATGTCAAGCATATCCACATTGAAGCCAAAAGTGCAAAAAGCTATTATATCGACAATAAAGCTATCAAGTACAAAGCTTTTTCTTCTTCGCAATCTTGGTTATAATCCAATAAGATTGATTACATAGGTGGACTAAAAGAACATATAGTTCACATAGTAAGATCGATCATCTATAGTATATGAGTTACATAAATACTTTATGTGCATCGTATCGTTGGTGAATTTCTTTGAACATTGAACTAAATAATAAATAAAATTTATGATAATACTTTTTAATAAAATTCTAAACCCTATATATGGAAAGTACGGGGCGGGGATGGGGTTGGGATCTTATATCCCATCCCCACCCCATCCACGCATAAATAATTTCGGGGATTACCCGTACCCGACCCATCCCCGTTGAAAACCATACCCAATAGGGGCGGGTACCCACAGAGACGGGTTTGGGTGGGGCAAATTGCCATCCCTACCATCGGATGATCCCATAGCCACCAAGATCCGGTTTTACACCCCTTGGTCGGTCATCCCCTGGCTTTAATTAGGTTTTACTACCTAATGCTCAGTAAAACATTATTTTAATTATGGTTAAAACAATGATTAATCATCTTTTCACCAATTACTCTGCAACTGACTCTGGTGAATGCTCAGTCAAACATCTGGACGCCACATGTTCAGTCCATCACCACAATGGCCGGTCCCTCTCGTTCATGTTTGGTCTTCACTCCACCATTGGTAGATCATCCATCGATCAAAATTAGGGTTTTCAATCTAATGCTTTGCAGAGCATAATTCTGAACAGGTTCAAACACAAATAATTTTTATAATATTCGGTCCAACTACCAATATTTTAATTAATTAATATTTTATTAATTCAACTGTCAATTGCTCTGCAAAGCAATATTTCTCATGTTGATTCAACCATCAACATTCGAGAATTTCATACTGATCCAGCCATCAGTATTTTATTGGTTCATCTACCAATATTCAGTTGGTACGTCAGTCGACCATTATTTTAATATTATAATCTCTCCTTTTCATTCGATTGACTCATGACACATGGATCGAGATGAGCCTTATATAATCATTCAACAATGATTATTTTCATACGACTTCCTGTCAAATGCTTGACGCATCAACATAATGGTTCATGATCGATCCACCAATCTCGTTAACCCATGTTTATCAATCCAAGCCATTCAAATATAATTATCGCTTCAGCTAGCATGTTGCTATTCCAGTAAACACTTCATGCTTCATCCATAATGAGCTTGAACTACAAACTTTTCAATTCATCAGTTAAGACTCACAGTCTAACTAGGTCAATGGTTGACCACATAAAATACGTCTGCAAAGCAGACTTTCACACGAGACATCAATTCATGTCACATGGGGCGTTAGAGCATTGCTCGGTCGAACTCACAAGTGTTGATATCTCAAGCTTGTTGTCAAATTTAGTTGTCAAAAGTATATCTTGATTTCTAGTCTATAATTACTTAAGCCTCGGATTAGGATAGAAGTGTAGTTGAGAAACGGACATCACGTCAGTCAACATTGTGTTCTACCGTTTGAAGGAGGAGATCAACCGAAGCTTTTGGAGAACGTATTTAACAAAAGGTAAGTGAAGACTGAACCACCTATTTATCAAGTTATATTCATCTTTCCATCTATGAGACGATGTTGTGTAACTAATTAGACTACCATGCATATACAAGAATTTCGAGTCAAGTTTATCTTGGTAATTAGTTCTCGAAATATAATGACTAAGGTTAATGAACATTTGTTCATACTTGATGACTTTCATTAAGGATAGTTTATTGTTCGCAATCAAAATCATGACTCGAGTTTTATCATTTGAAAATAGCCTGGAACAGTGATATGTGTCATTAATGTTATTCGGGAATGTTTTGAATCGATTTAGAGAGAAATATAGAACTACTATAGATTCAAATATAAGACAGTGTTATCAGTCTTACAAACTGGGAAAACGGTTATAAGTCTGAAGCCGTATTACATGTACTCGTACACGTAGCGGAGTAGTTATATGTCGACAAGCATATTTTGGGTAGGCATATCCTTATGCACATCCTGTAAAAATCTGTTAACTCGTGAACCGGATCGGTACGCATACCCGTATGCAAACCGAAAAGGAACTGTGGTCACGGAACCGGTTTGGTATCCATACCGGTAAACGTACCAGAAAATTAATGTGTTCTGGAACTCGGTTTTTATATCCATACCGGTACGCATACCAAAATAGTTATGTGGACTCCGGAACCTGTTATAGTCTTAAGGTACACATACCAGTACGCATACCTAAATTGTTTTGTGAACTTCGGAACTTGGTTGTGCTTAATAATATACAAACCGGTACATGTATTGTGACTGACCTAACTCACGAACGGCTATGGTATTTTTACTTTGTACATCTACTAACCATGTCGATTATTTTCAAATGCAATAAAATTATTTCTACGAGATAATTAACATTTGACCAAATCTCTAAAAACACTATAGACTTATTTGATCACATGATTGTGACTCAAGGTTAAAGCCTTAAGTGTTCATGAAAATGAATATTAAGCTTATAAATTCAAATCGGCTAGTTTCGGCTAACCACTTTGAACTTAGTCTTTATTCACGGTTCGGTTACGGTTACACCTAACCAGAGTGTATATATTGTTTATGTAAATCAGATTCAAAGATTCATCTAACGGTGGATATTGTTTGCTTGGTTCCAAAGCTATCTTAGCTTAAACCTAAAGTAACCTATGCTTTGAATGTCTATAAAAGGGGAACTTCAAGCAACTAGGATCTTTGAATCCCGATACTACTCTTCTTGGCATGTCCTAGTTGTTATTAGAGTCGTCCTCTTCCTAAAACCCTTTTAGGGTTTAGCGACTACAAAGACTTCATTGGGATTCGTGAAGCCAGGTCTAGCTATTATTTATCTGATAGCCCGAGTATCCTGATCTTGATCGATTGTTGAGCTTCTCACTTGATCAAGATAGATAGTAATCATCAAAGTTCTCTTCGTCTTAGACTTTGTTCAGGTTTCATACTTGTAAGGTGAATAATAATCTAGGCTGCATTTCGGGTTGTATAAGTCCGGATTTTGAGGTTAGGTATACTTTGTCTGTTGGTATCGATTTTCATCACCTTGATCAAACTTTTTGATCGTAAATGAAATAACATATAAGCTTATATGTGGGATGCAGATTGGTTTAAAGTATTCAATTGAGTTGAAGCAACTCTTAGTTGGTGTGACGTCAGCTAAGAGAATCAATTGTGCGGAATCTTGCTAGGATTCAAGAGGCGTAAGGAACGCGACTGTAACTGAATTGCTGGGAGGGTTTAATTCGGTCTCAACTACATTCTTGTCCGAAGTTGATTGGTAGTAGGCTAGTTTCTGTAGCGTCTAAAATTCTTAATACAGTTTGGTATTCAATCTGGACTATGTCCCGGGGTTTTTCATCATTTGCGGTTTCCTCGTTAACAAAACTTCTGGTGTCTGTGTTATTTCTTTTCCGTATTATATTGTTTATCTTTATAATTGAAATATCACAGGTTGTGCGTTAATCAATCAAAGTAGATACATCCATTCTTGTTTGTTGGATACGACTTGATTGATTACTTGGGAAATTGATCTTTGGAATCACCCAAGTACTCTCACCCGAAAATCAGGTTCACGGACTTGTGTCTGTAAACGTTCTGATTTGAGAGATAAAGATATAACTCTAAATATTCTTTCTTGATTGAGATTCATAAAGTTGAACTCTTAGAATTATATTCGAGTTTGTCCATAAAGATTTCCTAAAAAAAAGTTGGTGGTGTATTTTGGTACCCCGCGGTTTTAATTGGTATCAGAGAAGGCAAACACGTTTAAGACCTAGCAAGTCTGTGTTTGAAGTAACCTAACTATATGGATTGGAGTGCAACCTCTAATAACGTATCACCAGTTGATTTTGATCAAAATTTGGATTCAACACATGAGGAAACTATCACATATAGATCAATATCTAAACATCCTCTGGATGTAGAAAATTTTGATAGCTGGGAAACACGCCTAGAAGAATAGTTGGATGAACTTTCAGATGAAGGTGACTCAGATATTGATAGAGACGTTGATGAGCAAATCTCAGAGTATGTTAAGTTGCTGGAACCGGTTGAAAAGTTGATAACTCCTTGTGTCACTCCTTTTCTGACCCATCTCTGTCGAGGAAACAAGAAATTGAGAAGAATTTACGCAGGACTTTTTGTTTCGAATCGCTCTAACGCGTCGATCCTCAAAGATTCTGAGAAAGACCTACATAACAAGTCACTTGAATGTGATAATCTTTATCAAAATTACTTTTTGTTGGAAGAGAAACTTTCAGAATCTGAAGCAAGGATTAACTCTTAACAAATTAGTTTTGAAGACAGAGGAAAACGCCTTGAGGCTAATTCAACTACTGTTCTTGATAAAATAAAGATGTTGGAAGAGGATTTGAAAAATTTCAATACTAGTTCAAACAAATTAACTTCTATGCTAGGATCAAGTAAAAATCATCGTGATACACGAGGATTGGGCTATAATGGAATAGATGCTCCAAGTATTAGCAAAGAGGTAAAATTTACCAAGTCTAGTGATTCTTCTCAACCAAAGGTTTCCACTGATGGGAAAAGTGAAATACCTACTCCGGCAGTTAAGGTTCGAAAGAGCAAATTATATCAATCTCCAAAGACAGCACAAACGAATCCAGGTAATAACATTCCTTTTGTCTGCTATTATTGTGGAAATAAAGGTCACCTGCAAAGGGGATGTCGTTTTCGTATAAGGAATGAAAAACTTCACGATGTTCTTGTTTTGGCATCACAAGAAGTGATTAAACGTAGATCATATGTTAAGGCTAATACCCTTGACATTACGGGTTATCAACGTCCAACCTTTAGGCAAAGGAATCAGTGCTGTGATAAACCTAGATTTGCCTATAAACGTCATACAAAGCCTTTTCACAATTTTAATGATTATCAAAAGGATAACTTTGTAAAGACGAAGACAAGATCCGATGCTCCCAATTGGAGAAAGACTAACTTGCAAAAGAATAGTCAATCCAATTCTCTTTTAAGAAATCTTGAAGAGAATAATGAGAAGAAGGTTCTAGTTATTCCTAAACGCACTCAGGAGTGGATACCAAAGAAAGTCAATGATGCATTGAGTGTAAAAGGGAATGATCTCTTAGAAATTCCATGATTATGGAAAAGGCAAAATCCATGATGTTGGAAGTTAAAAATTTCTCGGGAAAGATGGATTTAGATATGAGTAGGTCTAAAAGTGATCTCTTTCATGATAATCCAAAAGTGAAATGCAAGTATTGGTGGAAGAAGAAACGAAATAAGCCAAAAACTATAGATGGTTAAAAATCCATATATGGGAAAAAGTTTGTTTCAACCACCTGTGGTGAGCAAGACATTGTTCACCCCAACACGACTTGATTGTGTTGAAAGTACAACCTCACCAAGGAATGCCCTATTATGAATACGACTAGGGAAGCAACATAATTGGGGCGCACATATCATATTTGGTAAAGCCGTAGGATTCATGAGTGAATTCATCTAAAAGGTATGTCTATAAACTTGAGCAAGTTTTATGATTTCATTATAATATACTTGATGCCATGATCTATTGATATCAAAAACGTTTTTGTTTTTGTACTCTGATTTTTTCGCCATTAGCTAAGAGTTAATAGTTTGTAGGTGAAGTATTAATTATAGACAAACCAATGCGGCTAATGATTCATGTACCTTGTGTATCGTTCATGTTTACCTAAATTGATTTGTGTTTAAGATACTTAAATGTTCAGGTTTGAAGAAACAAACAACTAAGACTTTGAACTAAGATGTAAACAACTATGAGTAACCCTTATGATTTGTATGGATTAAACAACTAAGTCTTTAATCGGAACATCTTATCAGAACAAGAATTTTTTTTCTTCATGTTCTGGCGTTGTTATTTAATTTGTATTGGAATTGATCGTCTATTGTTCCATCACGGGGAGAATTTGTAAATCATACATCACACTGATACGTTGCCACTTGCTGTTAAAGGCGTATCTAAGGTTTATATTGAATTAGCATGAAGAAATTGAGCGTTCCAATGACATTCTATTGATGTTTCGAAAATATGCAGTGTTCTTTTAATCCATCCCAAAGTCAGCTTTCCCTCTAATAAAAGTGGCTTTCCCCCTATCAATTATCTATTTTAATTAGGTATGGCTACCTAATTTCCAAGAGGTCTTGCCACCAAATTCTAAATAGGTCTTGCTACCAAGACTTTAGTTGGTATTCCTTCCAAGGATCACATATCTCTTATCACCTAAATCCTGCAACTTAGATCTTATACTTTAGTCACCCTACTTTGCTGCTCAAACCATTTTTGACATAATAGTTCGAGATTAAATATTTTACAGTTTTTACTGACACTAGGACTTTATTCTAATTAAAACTCATGTGAATTCTTGTCAATGCTTGACATATCAAATTTCATACTCCATCCGATTTCAAAAATACTGTCCTCTATTCTATTTCGTCAGTTTCAAAATTGTGTCTATCTTCTGTTTATAGTCATATATTTCCAATGAACTCTCTAATACACTCTTAAATTTTTTATATTCATAAATTCATTTTTAACCGGGCCCGATCTTAAAAATTAAATAAATTTGTATAATTAAGGAAAAAAATATATCCTTCATTCCTTTTAAGAGAATATATATTTGGCTCCAAAAATTAAACTCCTCATAAAGTTTATACTCCATAAATTCGATATCTTTTAATTTTCATTTTATATTCGTTATTTATAATCCTCCCAATAACTTTAGGTAGTTTGTATTGCTAGCATTTTTATTAAAATAAAATAGGTAATTAACTAAGGGTGGTCAAGTAAAATACTATAATCTTCTTAATATTTTAACGAAGTCAAAGCAGACAGTCTTTCTGAAACGGAGGGAGTAATATATATATTTCTGGCTTTTGTTGGAATCATTTTTTCAGAAAAATCTGGTTCATAAGGATATATATATATTGGTTTCTGATAAACCTAGCAAGCTCATTAGACTTATGTTTACCAATCTAATAAGATGACTCGAATATTATTGCCGCCTAAGCTGAAAATTCTAGTATGCCAATACTACGTAACAATACTAAATTCTACTAGACTCTCTACATCTATGATATATTAAGTATATTTCCTTGTCTTAGCAGACACTCTAAATGCCTTTCACACTAAAAACAAATAGAGAAACAAATCTCGGTGATTTGGCAGAGGGCGTGAAGAGAAGATTTATAACATTTACTCGAAATATTTGAGTTGTTATGGTATATACATAGGTATTGGGAGTCACGGTGAGACCACAAAGAGTTTTGGAGAGAACACAGAGTGAAAATCTAGCAGTAGAGAAGTTTTCTGCACCTGCAAAAAAATAAGAACAAGAAAAACATTTATCAGCTGAAGATAGTCGTTGAACAACAGTTGTTAATTCTCATCTTTAAGATTGTCTTCCTGCCACTGTTTTTGGTCATTCTCTGTAACAGTGAGTTTGAAACGCCTATAAACATTGCAAAACCAGGTTTTAATTATTTTCTCTCCTTTTCATCATTTGTAAATACTTTTGAGCTATGAATAAATATTTTGAGAGGTTGTTTACCATGATGAGCTAATCTCACGCAGCCAAGGCAATTGAGGAAGCTATTTACGCATGATTGATGACTAATAATCTTCTTTAGTTTTATTTTTTATTCACTTAATCACTGTTTCTGCAAAGTTTTAATTCGATTAGGAAAATAATCTACGCAAAATGATTACAAATAATATTTGAAAGTTTGTCTGATTTTTAGTGAATTAAGATAAAAGAGGACTTAAAGGTGACTAGAGTTTTGAAATCCTTGTAGTATCATTCAATCATGAATAGTGGTGGAATCCAGAGTCAAGATTGTTTTTAGAATCTTGATATCACTTTCACTTGAGTTTTATTTATTTTAGTATTTGTAGTAGGGTAAAAACTGGTTCTGGTGAAAATGGTAAAAATGGGGTAGGTTGATGAGAAACAAGTCTATACTCTAAACAAATGTACTGCACAAGAGTACTTTAAATTCGAGAGATCAATCTGTACAATTCTGGCCTAAATCAAGAACTGACCATTCCAGTCTTTCTTCGGTCACAAAGGAATGCGAAGGGTTTATCTTAGGGAGGGAAGCAGAGAAAGTGTTGAGATCAGAGTGATAGACTCTGTAAGGTATGGTTGTTTATGACTATATATCAGAAGATAAAACTTTCTTGTAAAATAGTAAGTTGTATGTTCTCTGTGTTTTCTGGATACTTGTGTTGATTCTTGATTGAATAGATTTAAAAATCTATTTATATCAAGTCATAGTCAAAACCCTGATCTCATAGGAAGTAGAGGTTGTGAAGCAATAAAGAGGTGGAGATCGTGTGAAAGTGATGTAAATCATGTCCCTATTGTCAAGGGAGGACTGGACGGTTACACCCACTACTCCTCTACTCATCAACTCCGCCCTTCCTGACACTTTTTCATAATGAGTGTGTTGTACACCACATGCTGTAGACCGCCAAACCAATACCCCGATGAACATCCCCCCATTTGTGACATTGTTGATATCTCAAGTGTTTTAGTAGAAAATACTACTCAGTTGAAGTGTGACTTGCACGGTTAGGATGACCTGCATGACTAGGGCTTACCTGCATAACTAGGGCTTACCTGCATAACTAGGATTTACCTGTATGACTTCCTCTCACCTGACTGATGAAGTTGTGAGAGTATGCCATGTCACAACTTGAATGAACCAATGATGTGGAACGTGGTAGTTGCGAAGTGAGTCCAACACCATGGCATGTAAAAGTGGTCATGAGGAGTGAAGGAGATAATATATAGTCATCTCAGCAACTAAACATGTGTTGTTGGTCATGTATGTGAGACCTACATGTAAATAAATATTTCGACCAATCACGCGCACACGTGGGTCATGAGTGGCAAGTCAAGTTCCATAAAAATATGACTTGCCATGAGAAGTAACCAGTACATGGTACTCTTGGTTAAACAACTTAAGTTATTTAAACATATTCGATACATGCAAGGTATCGTATTCAACTAAACAACTCATATTGAGTAAAAGGTATTCGATACATGGGTATCGTTTACAATCCATGCACAATAGACGGCCGGGATAGGTAGCGGACCCTTTTAATTATGTTCTGCATCACTATTTTGCAACGTTTATAAGTGTTGTTGTCGATTTAAACATTTTTCAACATAAACCGCAACGTTTAAGTGTTACGAAGAAATTACATTGAACTTCATAACACTTTTACAACGCTTGTAAATGTTGCGAAGTTAATCTTTAACGTTCTAAAATGTTTGGCACATGCGACTCACATGAACAATCGCATGTGCAGTTTACACACTTTTAGGGAAGCTCGACCATCCCACTTTGGCTGATCATTGGGAGCTAAGCAGGTAAGCTACAGACGACTTGATTGATCAATAGGAAAGAAGGGTGACATGCAGTTATTGTGAAACCTGACTGGTCAATCATGGTAGTAGTTAGATTGGTCGACCAAGTTGAGTGGTCGGGATCATTCCGCGACTGACTTGGGCAATCATGATATCAAATCTAATTAAGTAGAATTTAGGTAGCTCGTCTTGCCTACTTTGGCCGGTCACTGTGGAATGTGTAAGTAGGTTACGGATGACCTGATTGGTCAATTAGGATGAGGGATGACAGGTAGCCATCATGAGACCTGATTGGTCGATCACGGGAGGCATGAAGCCTGTCAAATTGGTCGGCAAAGTAGCACGGCCGGACCCCTTTCGTGACTGACTAGGTCAGTCACGGTTTAACCCTAACTCCCGATTTCATTAATTCCGACCCTAATTAGGGTTTTGCACTATCTTAACATGAGATAACTTGATTTCTTGCTTGGCTAGGCTTAGTCTCGACCAATAGGAATTGAGATATCGTGCTTGTGCCAATTTTAGGGAAAAATAATTAAATTTTGTGTGTTGACACAAAATTAGGTCAAATAAGCAAATTTTGTATATTGACACAAAATTGAATAAATTAAGCAAATTTTGTGTGTTTACACAAAATCGTTAGTTTGCTATTTTTTGTGTCTAGCATGGAAACTATCATGTCTTGCTAGCACAGCTATGAAGATCATGACCAGGTTTTCTCATGCATAATTTAATTACACACTTCGGTGAATCCATGTTACTCAGCTGAGAATGAACACAGATGTCAGGTCACTATTAAAAGTTCACCTGAGGAACACATTACTAAACAAATACTCATTATGCTCTAAACTAGTGAGCAACTCATTTATGTAACACCCGATCTGGCACTAGAATCTAGTCCAGGTGTGCCATTATCGCAGGTTCAGATTTTTCCTTTTAAAATAAGAATAATTTAGAACTACGAAAAAAAATTCAACAAATACTGTAAATAAATATAATAAAACATTTATAAAACTAATTTTAAATGGTTACAACCATAATTAAAGTAATCAACTATTCAAGTAAAACAAATCGATGATATTAAAATATAAACGCCTAAATCCCCGTGATAAATTATACGTTCTTATTAGGGCTGGCAATGGATGAAAATCCGACGGATTTTAGGAAATCCGATTCCGATAGGTTAGTAGTTATCGGAATTCCGAAATCCGATAACATCCGACGGAATTTTAAAATTCGAATTCGATTCCAATAGGTTAACTTATCGGAAATCCGATAAATTCTGATAATTCCTAAAAATATGAAAAAATTGGGTTAAAGGGATTAAAAATTACTAATCCGGTTAGAAATTCCGATAATTTCCGATAAATTCCGATAATGTATGATAATTTCTAAGAATACAATTTCCGATAGTCAACATCTTTATCCTAGAGGTAGGAAATTATTAATACATTCCTATGTGTTATCGGATGTCGGAACTTAACAATCGGATGGGGTCTAATCCGATTCCGTTACGTTAATGGGGAAAAATCCGATAAGAAATCCGATCCGACATCCGATATAACGGATAAAATCCTATAGGATCATGAATTCTCGGAAACAGATTTCGGATTTCGGACTATTATTGACAGCCCTAGTTCTTATCTTCAGCTAGTGTCTCTGCATACTCTGTAGGGAGAGAGGGAAGGGGTGAGCAACCACAGCCCAGTAGGAAATTTCCAAAATTAATATAGTGCATCGGAAAACAAACCAAACCATTCATCAAAAGCATAATTAAGACATCGACAAAATCAATGCATCGAAAGCATAATTACACTCTCTTAATCTTCTACCAATTTCAGTTTAAATTCTTTACTCGAGTACACTTCCAATTTAAGTAATTAATTTCTTAAATTGTTTACAAACCTTTTGTTTACAGATTTCTCGTTCAGCCATTTCGTATTTTTTCTTGCAATTCTTTCAAATAAATTTTAAACTCTGTAATGTGGACCTTTTATTTTTTTATAGGTTTCTACTTTTTGTCTTAATTAGACTTTCCAACAATATCTTAAACCTTTTAGACTTACTCAAACACTGCCCACCGTGACACACACAAATGTGGCCCTGAACTCAGCATTTTCCCACCGGCGCGCGTAAGCATACAAGTTAGTACGACCTGATCTCGGCATACAAACATAACAACCACTACCCACCAATGCCAACGCGCGTAAAATCTAACATTGCCGTGATCTCGGCATTCAAACAACAATAATTACTTCCCACCGGTAGACGCGTAAACGTGGACCTGATCTCTGCATTACTACTCCAATACAATGTGCTATTAATCGACCAATATTTCTCTGACCAATATTTATTATTAATTTCACTTCTTAAATTAAATATTTTCTTTACAAACAGTAATTTTAAGTTTGCCGTTAACAACTTTTCAATATAGATTGAAATGTTACGCATATTTACTTTTCTTCATTAGTTATTAAATGAGAGTTACTACCAAAATAGCTTTTAGGGTTATTTTGTTTTTGGTACTCAAGTTTTGTCCAGCTTTAAAGTTTGGTCTAACATTTGTCCAGCTTGGTGTTTGTTTCTTTGGGTAGTTTAATTTGATAAGGTTCTTTGCACTCTACTAATATTCACAAAGGAACCATCCAATATTTGAAAAAGCGGGGGTCTAACAACCTCACCCAATATTTCGCTTAGCAATCTGTATGGACTAACTCCAATATACTTACAAGAGAATCAACTAGACAGTTAGACTCAATCTTATAAAAGTATATCAAAGAGTTATATCTCAATCTCTCAATTCAATCCGCAATCAAACAAATAATAATTTGTGAGCCCGATTGAATATAAGAGAGATTACTTGAACGATACCAAAGACCAATGTTCAAGGATCAATCAATTTCAATCAACAACCAAAGGTTGGATTTACCAATTGATCGATTCAACGCATGACCTGTGATATTTTAATTATATAACAAAATATAATGCGGAAAAGAAAAAACACAAACACCAGAAGTTTTGTTAACGAGGAAACCGCAAATGCAGAAAAACCCCGGGACCTAGTCCAGATTGAACACCATATTGTATTAAGCCGCTACAGACACTAGCCTACTACAAATTAATTTCGGTCTGGATTGTAGTTGAACCCCAATCAATCTCATACTGATTCAAGGTACAGTTGCGCTCCTGACGTCTCTGATCCCAGCAGGATACTACGCACTTGATTCCCTTAGCTGATCTCACCCACAACTAAGAGTTGCTACGACCCAAAGTCGAAGACTTGATAAACAAATCTGTATAATATAAAAAAGTCTATAGGAATAGATAAATTTGTCTCCTACAGAAATACCTACGAGTTTTGTTCCGTCTTTTGATAAATCAAGGTGAACAGGAACCAATTGATATACCGGACTTATATTCTCGAAGAACAACCTAGAAATATCAATCACCTTACAATAATCTTAATCGTATGGTAGCGAAACAAGATATTGTGGAATCACAAACGATGAGACGAAGGTGTTTGTGACTACTTTTTTATCTTTCCTATCGGAGATACAAGCCAATCTTGCAATTGTACTCAATCACGATAGAAACAGCAAGATCAGATCACGCAACTACAGAGAAAATATTTGGGTCTGGCTTCACAATCCCAATGAAGTCTTTAAGTCGTTAACCTACAGGGTCTCGTGAGAAACCTAAGGTTAGAGGAGAATTGAATTTAGATTATACAACTAGTATCACACAGGAGGTGTGGGGATAGGTTTCCAGTTGCTAGAGTTCTCCTTTATATAGTCTCCAAATCAGGGTTTGCAATCTAAGTTACCTTGGTAACAAAGCATTCAATATTCACCGTTAGATGAAAACCTGATTAGATTCAAGCTAATATCTTTCAACCGTTAGATCGAACTAAGCTTGTTATACACAAATGAAATGTAACTTCATTTAGGTTTGAGTAACCGTACCTAAACGTGTACACTTAGTTGGTTCAACAATAGTTAACCAATGGTTAGCCATATGAGCACTTTCATATCAACCTTATTCATCTTCACCATAACTAGTTCAAATTACTCAAATGAACTAGTTAGAGAGTTGTTCAATTGCTTAGATCTTATAGAAGTATACAAGAAATAATCGAATAAAAATCGATTTTGATTCACTCGAATCGATTCATGAACATTATAGCCACGGTTTGCAAAGATTGCATTCCTTAATATATAAATGTTTTTGTTCATGAACAAATCGATTTTAGAAAGTAACCTACTTAAGTATGCATATGGGTACGCATACTTAAGTAACCGGATTGAGTTTGTTTTTCACTTTCAAACTCCAGCAGAAATTCACGGACGTGAACTTTCCGCCAGTATGCGTACGGGTACGCATACTTACCCTGATTTCCAACAACCGCAGTACGCATACGGGTACGCATACTATGGGTTCCCGGCTTTTGACTTTTACACAAATGTGAGAACACACCATGTTTATATCCAAAGGTGGTTACATGTTCTAAACTCTCATTTCAATCATTGAAACTTTCTTAGAGGATGTTATATAGTTGTTATTCACAAACTATATTTTATCAAAGCGATTTTCAAGTTATTGAAATATTCAACATGACTTTCGTCACGAGTAAAGATGAACTTGGCCAAAGCGAAAGCTTACCAACACATATTTCGAGAAATAGATAAGCGAGATAAACTCGGCTCGAAATAGCAAATGTGTATAATCGAAGTCTATATAGCAATACGACTTTTGTCTCAAGATAGGAGATAGAATAGATTTACTTTTGAGTGATAGATAAGTTCAAGTCTCCACATACCTTTTTGTCGATGAAGTTCCACAAGTTACTTGAGTAGTTCTTCGTCTTTGCATGATGAACGCGGTGGAGTTTAGAGCTCAACTACGCTTACTATCCTAGTCCGAGACTTAGCTATAAGTAGACTAGAAATCAAGACTTATAGTTTTTGCAACTAAACTTGACAAACAAGCTTGAGATAGCAACGCTTGCGAGTTCGACCGAGCAGTGCTCTAACAATCTTCCCCTTTGTCAATTTTAGTGATAAAACTATCAATACATATGGAATACAAAATAAATAAACTTTGTAGCTTCTCATCCAAATGATTGATCTCCTTGGTTCTTCAACATTACTCGAAATCTTCGTCACTTCCAAGTACTCTAATGATTCTAAAGATGTTTAGTTCAGGATCATCGTTGTTGAAGATCCGTAGCCATAACAATGAGAAAATAATAGCTCTCAATCATTGTTATACAATGTCATAGTATTATTATACATCATCAAAGTTCAATTGTATCACAACTTTGACAACAATACTATGGTGATATGTATCACTCCCCCTTACTCAATACTTCATCTCACATGAAAACCACTCCCCCTTACATAATGATCCGAAAACCATATGTATTTGTAGTGTGAACTACACATTAATTCTCCCCCTTTTTGTCAATAAAATTTGCAAAGGTACAAAAATTAGTGGGATCCTAATGAAATTTCCATAGAGATACTTCATGACCAAAAGAAAAGAACATATCAAATTTTTAGATGCAATCATATAGCCGAAGCTAATTGCATTCATCAAGGAGTTTATAAAGATATAAGATAACCCCTATAATATTCCACAGCCGCAGTCCCCACAAAAATTTGGCAATTAAGCACAAGTTCAAAAAAGAACCCTCCCCCATAAAATGTCATTCCCGAAAGAACAACAAGAGCGACCTTACTTTCACAAGAAAATAAGGATTTTAGCGAAACTTTTGAAACCCAATAGAAATGTTATCTATGCAGAAACAAATATGAAATTGAACCAACACTTACACTGGCGTTCGAATCCTTGATTGCCCAAAATATATAAATGAGTCCAGGGGCAAAACGCTAGAGAACTAATGAACCAAAACAACACCTATAGACTGCCGTAAGTGTTGAAACGTAGCAGTGTCTAAAGGTTTGGTGAGAATATCATCCAATTTTTGTTCTGAAGGCACAAATTCCATATTGATGATACCATTTTCATAGAGATCTCTAATAAAATGATACCTTATATCAATGTGCTTAGTTCTTGAGTGCTCAACAGGATTCTCAGTGATGCGAATCGCACTTGAGTTATCACAAAAGATCTTCATTATTCCAGTGTCAATTCCATAATCATCAAGCATTTGTTTCATCCATAGAAGTTGAGTACAACACGAACCTGCAGCAATGTATTCTACTTCGCATGTAGACAGGGATTGTGAGTTTTGTTTCTTGCTGTGCCAAGCCACAAGATTCAACCCAACATAGTAAAATCCCCCTGAAGTACTCTTTATATCTTCTACACATCCTTCCTAATCAGCATCTGAATAGGAAGTAAGATCAGTGTTAGTATCAAAAGTATAGGATAAACCATACCCGTTAGTATGTTGAATATATCGTATGATCCTCTTCACAGCTGCAAGATGAGATTCCTTTGGATTAGCCTGAAATCTAGCACAACAACCAACACTAAACGCAATATAGCTGTAAGATATAAAAGGCTACCAATAATATATCGATAAAGTGTTTGATCCACATTTACTCCTTTCTTATCTCTATGTAGTTTACCAGTGGTGGGCATAGGATAGGTGTCAGTTTCGGAGTTGACTTATCCATACCGAATCTTGAGACAAGATCTTTAGCATATTTTTATTGAGATAAGTAATTCCATCCTTATGTTGCTGAATTTTTAATCATAAGAAGAACTTTAATTCACCAACATTGCTCATTTCAACTTCTTTGCCAAGAGAGACTTGAAAATCTTTTGCAAGTTTCTCAGAAGTTGAACCATGGATGATATCATCTACATAGACTTGAGCAATGACAACATCTTTCCCACTCCATTTAGTAAACAAGGTTTTATTATCTCCTCCTCTCGAAAAAACTTTCCTAAGAAGAGAAGTAGTTAGTTTTTAGAACCAGGCACGAGGTGCTTGTTTTAACCCATATAATGCCTTTTTAAGCTTTAGGACATGATTTAGGAAATCAGTATTTTCAAAACCCTTAGGTTGAGCGACATAGACCTTTTCCTTTAAATTTCCGTTTAGGAACGCGGATTTTATGTACATATGAAACAGCTTAACCTTAAGAAAACAAGCATGAGCTAATAACAACCTAATGGGCGTGCCACAGGAGCAAAGGTTTCGTCAAAGTCGATACCCTCAATCTGTGAATATCCTTGAGCGACAAGTCTGGCTTTATTCCTGACAATTGTACCAAATTCATCAGACTTATTCTTGAATATCCATTTGGTACCAACAATATTGATATTGGAGGGACAAGGTACAAGTTCCCATACGTCTTGTCTTTGAAATTGATTTAACTTTTCATGCATTGCATTCACCCAAAAGGGATCGCTAAGAGCTTCATCAATATTTCTCGGTTCTACTTGTGAAAGATAACAACCAAAATTGAAAATATTCTGAAGTTGTCCTCTTGTCTTAGCAGTAGAATCTCTTCCTCTAATAATACTGTTGGGATCATGATTCCTTTGAACCCAAAGGTGTCGAGGAGGGACACATTCTTGTTCAATAGGAGCAACCTGATCAGTGCTCTTCTCCTCGTCACTAGAAATATCAGGATCAGTAATAGTTGGGACGACTTCAATTAATTCTGGGATTTCTTTGACTTTCTCAATTATCTCAGTTGGAGGTAATTCTGTAGGAGGATTATCATGATGAAAATTACTAATATCATCAATGATAACATTAGCAGATTCCATCATAACTTGGGTTCTGAGATTAAAAACTCGAAAACCACGACTATCAGAAGCATAGCCAAGAAAGATACCTTCATCACTTTTAGTATCAAATTTCCTTCTCTGTTCTCGATCTTTTAGAATGTAGCACTTACTTCCGAACACTCTGAGATAGTACAAGTTGGGTTTCCTATCGTACAATAACTCATAAGAAGTGTTTAGGGATTTAGACCGTAGGTAGATGATAGACGCATTATTGTGTCTAATATGTCTCAATTGTATATATTGTTAGTGTTCGATTTTGTATTTATTTTGTTATTTGATGTCTTTGTAGGTATTTTTAGAGAAATAAGCTCTTGCGGCGAAATTGGCTCGAAAAGTGGTGTTTTACACCCCAGGATAGAGTACTAAAGGCACCCCAGAAATGCACCGGAAACACCCCAAAAATGTGTCGGAGGAACCCCGGAAAAATTACTATCTACGCCCAAAAATTACTATTTGCACCCCATAAGACAAGTGCTAAAGGGACACCCGTGCAGGATTAGGGGGAGGACATGTTCTTCTCAAATTCAAAAAATGAATTTTGGCGGGAAAATATTTTCATTAACAGCAAAATTTCGATCGGATGTTTGGACGTGATTTAGTGAGATTCAATCCCTGAAACTTAGTGGGTAGACGTGATATGACTATATAAAGCTAGTATGGGTGATTTTATCGATCAAATTTGGATGGATAACTTGGTTTAATCCAAACAGGGAGTTGGAGGAAAAACATGAGCTTGCATGAGTTGTGAGAAATTTAAACGTGTACTGCACGTGCTTGGAAGATTTAATCGATATTATAGAGCGTGAAGAAGGTATATAAGGAAAGAAATACAGCTGCAGATGCGTGAAAATCAAAATCAATGAAAAAAATGGAAAAAAATATACCCGAGTAAAAGAAGATTATTTGTAGTTAATGGAGGAGATTCAATGTCGAAATGATGTATAAATAGGTTCCTAGGATCACATAGAAGGGGTGTCGAGAGTTTGGGGTCGATAGGAGAGCTCAGGAGGCGTGAATCAAGAGTTTTCAGAACTCTGTTGTTGTTGCTGCTGCTGCTCGTGAAGAACAGGGAAACAACGACGGTTTCTTCAACTGGTTGTAACAGTTTCTTCAACTGGTTTGCAACATTTATCTTCGTTGTAACAGTTTCTTCAACTGGTTTGCAACATTTATTTTCATTGTAACAGTTTCTTCAACCTCTTCTGCAACATTTATCTTCAGATTTGTAACGATTATCTTCATCATAACAGTTGAGAGTTGAAACAGTCCGTCTGTAACGCACCTGTGCTGTTGCAGATTTCCTGTTTCATTATTTTCTCTTCTTGTAAACACTTTTTGAGCCATGAATACATATTTTGAGTGTGTTTTCGACATGATGAGTTAAACCCCAACACTGGGACGACGGAGGAGGCCGAACTTCATACATGGGTAAATTTATTTTATGACTTTTGCACTAATATTAATTGAAATATGATTTTATTAAATTGGTTGTCATTTGATTAGATGGGTCATGCTTAGCTTAGGTGATTTGATGTCCCATGCTTAACATTTACAATCAATGTTTTGAGAATCTACCTTGGCAAAAATAGAGTCCATGTTTATATTTCTTGAGCTAAAATTGTTGAGAATAAATAATTGAACCTTATGTTAGGAAGATTGGCCGAATCCTTAGTTCCAGTACCTCTCGCCCATTGTTTAATATTTTTGTATATATTTATTTAGTATTTTTTAAAACTTTAATCTCTACAAATCCGAGTGAACGACAACCTCATTCTTACCACTATCTAAAATCACATCAGTAGACACGGTTGATCAAATAATACGTATTGAAAACAGCTTCTCCCCAAAACCTTAACGGTAAGTTTTTGTTATGGAGCATTACCCTGGCTATTTCCTGAATGTTCCTATTCTTTCTTTCTGCAACTCCATTAGCTTGAGGAGTAATGGGTGGTGAGTATTGTTGAATAATCACCAGTTTGTCACAAAATTCACACACCTTAGTGTCCTTGAATTCAGTTCCACGCCGCTTCTAATTTCTTTAGTTTGCGACCTTGTTCATTCTGGATTCTATTAACAATAATCTTGAATTCATCAAGGGTTTCATTCTTAAGAGATAGAAATGCTACCCAAGTGAATATGGTGTAATCATCTACCATAACTAAAGCATACTTCTTACCCGCAACCGTAGGTTGTTGAATAGGTCCGAAGAGATCCATATGAATTAAATCAAGTGGAGATTTAGTGAGAATTTCTCGAGATGATTAATGGTGAACTTTCGTTTGTTTACCCTTTTGACAGGCACCACATACACCATCAATCTTTGCATTGATTTTGGGAACACCTCTAACAAGTTCTTTATTAATGATCTTAGTTAGGAGGCGATAATTGATGTGACCAAAACGCTCATGCCAAAGATGTGTATATTCAACCTTAGTCAAGTTGCAACAATTACTGAACTGAGTATCAAGAAGATAACAGTTGTTTTTACCATGAGTTCCCTGAAAAATTACTTTCCCAGTTTTGTTTACAATGTCACATCCATTTGCATTGAAGACAACTCTATGGCCTTTGTCACAGATTTGACTAATAGAAAGAAGGTTTGTAGTTATACCTTTAACGTATACTACATCATGGATTTCAGGAACGCCAGGAAGTTTGATCGTCCCTTCTTGCTTATGTAGCAGAAACTCCCATCTCCGAATGTTACCGGACCTCCTTCAAAGTCGCTTGAAGTTACAAACCACGAGAGATCACCAGTCATATGTCGGCTACATCCACTGTCAAGAAACCATTGAAAGGGTGATGTTGATTTTAGAGTAAAAGCTCCCATACTAACATTACTTTCCCGTTTAGGATTTCTTTTTAGTTTTGTATATCCTTTTAGAGAAGTAAACAGTTGTTCAACTTTCTTATGAAGATTACTTGCAACCTTTAAACTTTTTTGGAAGGATATACATGTATGTTGAAAATGATTGTAAGAGCCACAGAACATACATGGACCAACATCTTCAATCTTGTTTGAGTAGTTCTCAGTCCCATCAGATTTCACAAATCCTAAACCTCGTTTATCATCTGACTTGCGACCGTTCTTCAGAGAAGAATAAAAGGAGTTATTCAAATCCATTGAAGAAATTTTGACAGATTTCAAATTCTTATGCATTGCAATTTTTACAACAAGATCAGAGTTGATCTGGATTTGTTCATCCAACTTTTTCTTGAGAATAACAAGTTTTTCATAACTTTTTCTAAGATCAGGATTCATTCTTTGTGAGGCGTTTATAAAGACTTTACTGTCCATAGAGTCAGATCGCTACAAACACAGACTTGTGAGGTCTTAAGCGTGTTTGCCTGCTCTGATACCAATTGAAAAAGCGGGGGTCTAACAACCTCACCCAATATTTCGCTTAGCAATCTGTATGGAATAACTCCAATATACTTACAAGAGAATCAACTAGACAGTTAGACTCAATCTTATAAAAGTATATCAAAGAGTTATATCTCAATCTCTCAATTCAATCCGCAATCAAACAAATAATAATTTGCAAGCCCGATTGAATATAAGAGAGATTACTTGAACGATACCAAAGACCAATGTTCAAGGATCAATCAATTTCAATCAACAACCAAAGGTTGGATTTACCAATTGATCGATTCAACGCACGACCTGTGATATTTCAATTATATAACAAAATATAATGCGGAAAAGAAATAACACAGACACCAGAAGTTTTGTTAACGAGGAAACCACACTGTATTAAGCCGCTACAGACACTAGCCTACTACAAACTAACTTCGGTCTGGACTGTAGTTGAACCCCAATCAATCTCACACTGATTAAAGGTACAGTTGCGCTCCTTACGTCTCTGATCCCAGCAGGATACTATGCACTTGATTCCCTTAGCTGATTTTACCCACAACTAAAAGTTGCTACGACCCAAAGTCGAAGACTTGATAAACAAATCTGTATCACACAAAAATGTCTATAGGAATAGATAAATCTGTCTCTCTCAGAAATACCTATGAGTTTTGTTCCGTCTTTTGATAAATCAAGGTGAACAGGAACCAATTGATATACCGGACTTATATTCCCGAAGAACAGCCTAGAAATATCAATCACTTCATAATAATCTTAATCGACTAGCGATACAAGATATTATGGAATCACAAACGATGAGACGAAGGTGTTTGTGACTACTTTTCTATCTTGCCTATCGGAGATATAAATCTCAATCCAATCTTACGATTGTACTCAATCACGATAGAAACAATAAGATCAGATCATGCAACTACAGAGAAAATAGTTGGGTCTAGCTTCACAATCCCAATGAAGTCTTTAAGTTGTTAACCTACAGGGTCTCGTGAGAAACCTAAGGTTAAAGGAGAATCGACTCTAGCTTATACAACTAGTATCACACAGGAGGTGTGGGGATTAGGTTTCCCAGTTGCTAGAGTTCTCCTTTATATAGTCTCCAAATCAGGGTTTGCAATCTAAGTTACCTTGGTAACAAAGCATTCAATATTCACCGTTAGATGAAAACCTGATTAGATTCAAGCTAATATCTTTCAACCGTTAGATCGAACTTAGCTTGTTATACACAAATGATATATAACTTTATTTATTTTTGAGTAACCGTACCTAAACGTGTACACTTAGTTGGTTCAACAATAGTTAACCAATGGTTAGCCATATGAGCACTTCATATCAACCTTATTCATCTTCACCATAACTAGTTCAAATAACTCAAAAACTAGTTAGAGAGTTGTTCAATTGCTTAGATCTTATAGAAGTATATAAGATACAATCGAAGCAAAATCGGTTTTGATTCACTTGAATCGATTCATGAACATTATAGCCACGGTTTGCAAAGATTGCATTCCTTAATATATAAATGTTTTAGTTCATGAACAAACCGATTTTAGAAAGTAACCTACTTAAGTATGCATATGGGTACGCGTACTTAAGTAACCGGATTGAGTTTGTTTTTCACTTTCAAACTCTAGCAGAAATTCATGGACGTGAACTTTCCGTCAATATGTGTACGGGTACGCATACTTACCCGGATTTCCAACAACCGCCAGTATGCGTACGGGTACGCATACTATGGGTTCCCGGTTTTGGACTTTTACACAAATGTGAGAACACACCATGTTTATATCCAAAGGTGGTTACATGTTCTAAACTCTCATTTCAATCATTGAAACTTTCTTAGAGGATGTTATATAGTTGTTATTCACAAACTATTTTTCATCAAAGCGATTTTCAAGTTATTGAAATATTCAACATGACCTTCGTCATGAGTAAAGATGAACTTGGCCAAAGCGAAAGCTTACCAACACATATTTCGAGAAATAGATAAGCGAGATAAACTCGGTTCGAAATAGCAAATGTGTATAATCGAAGTCTATATAGCAATACGACTTTTGTCTCAAGATAGGAGATAGAATAGATTTACTTTTGAGTGATAGATAAGTTCAAGTCTCCACATACCTTTTTGTCGATGAAGTTCCACAAGTTACTTGAGTAGTTTTTCGTCTTTGCATGATGAACGCCGTGGAGTTTAGAGTTCAACTACACTTACTATCCTAGTCCGAGACTTAGCTATAAGTAGACTAGAAATCAAGACTTATAGTTTTGGCAACTAAACTTTACAAACAAGCTTGAGATAGCAACGCTTACGAGTTCGACCGAGTAGTGCTCTAACACTATTCTATTTCTTTCACCTTCTCTTCCTTCTCCAAACAATCACCGTCAAGATATTTCTTTCCTTTCAATTGAATCAGTGAAGATGAATATATATGTACTTTTTGAATATTTTTCAACATCTGTACTGGTTAAAATCAGATATGTATAACCAAGAATATTTCGAAAATCGAATTAAGAGACATCCCGATCTTGGGTCTCGAGAATAATACTAAACAAGAGTAAAGATGAACTCTTAAAACCATTTTTCAGTAGCAAAGGTGCAATTTTTTTTTCTTTTCTGATTGATTTAATTTTAGGTTGTATGATCATCTCAGTTTCTGTTCTTCCAATTGAATCGGTTTAACTTAACTTGAATTTTCAACTCACAGAACGTTTGAAGAAGATAATAAGAATTTGGGGTTTTTCTGAATTAGGGAAAAATCGGGGAAATTAGGTTTTTCGTATTAAAAATCATCATGGAATTGTGGAAATTGAATCAGTTTATCTTAACTTTAATTTAACTTCCATTGTTTTAATTAGGTATTTTGTATCATATTTGAAGATTGCTTGAATTAGGGTTTCTAGTATCCTATTGGAAAAAAAAGTGAAAATAAATGTACTGTGGTTGGGTATTTTAATTGCAGCAGATTTTAAATTGAATGAAGAACAAGCTGCTGCTGCTGCTAGAGTGGAGGAAGAAAGATACAGAGTTAGGGTTAGTTGATGATGCGGAGAAACTAGGCATGTGACTGTGTTAAATTACACGTGATAACGGCAACACCAACAGAGTTAAGTAATTAGATTTTATTTTAAATATTTAATAATTAATAAATAAAAAGGTTAGTCAACGTGGGTCAACGTTTTTTCCAAGTACCAAACACAAAGCTGGACAAATGTTAGACCAAACTCTAAAAGTGGAAAAAACCTAAGTACCAAAAACAAAATAGTGAAATGACTCAATCATCTTGTTTTTTTTTTGATTCAAAAGACCTTCTTCATTAAGCTATAACATTACATATCATTACATATCTTCTTGTTGTTCTTCCTTTTCATCCCTTGCTAAGATTTCAAATTCTACTGGAATGTTACACCAAAAATCAAAGGAAGTTTTATCAGCTTTAGATTTTTGTGCTATTACATGGGCTATGTTATTATCTGTTCTTTTTACATGACTAACACCAAAATACATAAGAGTTCTAAGCATATGCCTTATTTCATCTACATAACCCTGATTCATCCAATGGACTACTGGGTTGGCATTGCTGATAGAGCTAATTACATTTTTATAGTCAGATTCATAGATAACATTCTGTAGATTCAGTTCCTTGGCCCATAGTATAGCATGTTTCATGGCCAAACACTCCGTCTGCTCTGGGTCTACTCCTCCATAGTAGTGTCTGCCCCTTATGCCTCTGATGGTACCTGCAGAGTCTCTAATAATTAGACCAATTCCTATTTCCTTAGTAAATTCATCAAAAGAAGCATCCATATTCAGTTTTAAATGATTAGTTGCAGGGGGAGTCCACTCTTGTAGATTTATCTCAGGAGATCTCATTTGTTGATGTGAGTTTTCTTGAGTGTAGAGATTTACTAGACTTCTTATCTCACTACAAGTAAACCAGCAGTTTATTTTTCTGTTTTGAAACACTTTATTGCATCTGTTTTTCTAGATCTGCCAAGCCGTGCACATTAAAGTAGATATCCACAAAATATTTTGCTGATCATCTCAGGAATATTGAACCAACTTGCAATCCATGATGAAACATTGGTGTTTTGCATCTGAATACTTGCTACATTAACATTCATACCTACCCAGATAGATCTAGCATGATCACATTCAATAAGTAGACGTTGAAGGGTTTCTTCATGAGAATCACAAAGATGACAGTTAATGTTTATATCTCTCTTGTAGTAGATGATTTTTTTCCTTGTTGGAACAATATCTCTCAAGCATTTCCAAATAAAGAGTTTTACTTTATGAGGAACTTTGGTTTTCCAAAGATTTTTCCAAACAACTTTAGGGACTCTCTGAGATTGTTCACCTTGATTGTGATCATTATTAGTAAGAGCTTTATAGGATGATTTAACTGTGAACTCTCCAGACCTATTTGGTGCCCAAACCATCCTATCCTGGCCATGCTGAGTTAAATTCATCTGCAGAATTAATTCTGCAACATTCTCAGGGAAGAGATTTTTAATTAATTATATGTTCTTTTTTTTTGGATTCTGCAGAATAAGATCAGAAACATGCACTATTCTAGCCGGCTCTCGGTAACTTTCTTTTAGAGTGGGAGGAACATTCATCCCTGTAATCCAATTGTCATACCAAACTAAAGTTTTTGTTCCACACCTTATGTCCCATTTATGAAATTTCCTAACAATTTCTAGACCCATTTCCATTCCTTTCCAAATTCATGATGAATTTTGATGTTTTTGCTGTAAATGTAGGAAATCACAATAAGGGGAATATTTGGCTTTCATGTTTTTTACCCAAGGCTTATCAGGTTCAGTACATAACCTCCAAGCTAATTTGGTTAGTAAAGCCTTGTTATATTTCTCTAAGTTACGAAAAGAAAGACCACCATCTTCCTTTGACACGCAAAGAGAATCCCAAGATGTGAAATTGATTCCTTTATTTTCTTTATGACCCCACCAAAAGTTTCTTTGCAAAGTGTCTAGCTGATGCAAAGTATTTTTTGGTATTCTGAAGTTGCTCATATAATAAGCTGGTATTGAATCTAAGACAAATTTGACCATGGTAGTTCTAGCTGCCTGATTAAGAGTCTTATAACTCCATCCTTGAAATCAATTTTCATAAGAATCTTTTATAGACCGAAAAGAATTAGTTTTTGACTTACCTAAAAGAATTGGCAAACCCAAATATTTATCTGAAGTACATAACTTTTAGACTCATAATTTTTGAATTATTGCCAACTTATCTTCTTGTGAAATATCCCCATAAATGAAAGCCGAAGATTTAGAATAGTTGATGATTTGACCATACAAACTGCCAAAGTGTTGTAAGATGCCAGTAATATGTTGAAGACCAACCGTATTTGCTTGAAAGAACAATAAACAATCATCCACAAAGAGCAGGTGGTTTATTGGTGTAGAATTATGTGTAATTCGAAGCCCTTGAATTTGATTACCGGCTTGAGAAGCTTGTAAAGCTCTTGATAAGTATTCCATAGACAAAATGAATAGATAGGGAGACAGTGGGTCTCCCTGTCTTAGTCCTCTTGTTGGGGTATATGGATCACAAGTGCTACCATTCAGCCGAATAGAGATCGACGTTTTCGATATACACTACTGAATAATATCTCTCCAATCATCACAGAAACCCAAATGAAGAAGCATTTTGTCTATAAAAGCCCATTCCAACCTGTCAAACGCTTTTGACATGTCCAGCTTGAGAGCTTCTAAAGGTGATTTCTTTTTCGATTTTTTCATTGAATGAATGAGCTCATGAGCCAATATAATATTGTCATTTATGAGTCTTTTAGGAACATAAGCTACCTGAGAAGGGGAGATAATCATATCCATTAATGCTTTCATCCTTAACACAATAAGCTTGGAAATTATTTTATAAGAGCAATTACATAAGCCGATTGGCCTGTAATCATTTGGGGAAACCGGGTGTTGAGATTTAGGAATCAGACAGGTAACAGTTTGATTTTTAAAATCCGGCATTCTTTTTGTTAAGAAGAAATTTTGGACCATAGATGTTATGTCATCTCATACTACATCCCATTGTGATTGATAGAAACCTATAGGGTAGCCATCTGGACCCGGTGCACTCCAGGTTGACATACTTTTAAGAGTATTGAAAACTTCTTCCTTGGTCGGCATCATCATTAGCGCATCATTATCTTCAGGAGTAATGATTTGCGGAATAATGTCAAAGGAAGAAATAGGTAACCGTGGAGCAGTTGTTGTGGCTATTGAAGAAAAGTGATCAGTGAGTAATTTTACTAAATCTTTCTTCTGATGAAACCATCTACCTGAAGAGTCTCTAAGAGCAGTGATATTATTCCTTGACCTTCTCCTATTAGCTTTAGAATGGAAGTATGTTGTGTTGTTATCTGCATCTCTAATACAATTATCTCCAGATTTCTGCTGCCAGAACTACGCTTCTATTTTTTTCTTCCAATGAGTTATTCTGTCAATAACAGATTGGATTTCACTACTAGTACTATCACTGTAAGGGAGAGATTGAAGTTGAGAGAGCTGATTTTCATAGAATTTTATGTGTTTACTAATGTGTCCAAATTCCTCTATGTTCCATCTAGCTAACTCTTTCATAGTGTTAGTTAGTCTATCATTGAAATTCTGACTAACTGTAGAGGATGAACATTGAGATCACCAAAAACCATCCAAGGTTGAAAAACATTATCACTGGGATCTTTAATAAAGTCCCATTGTATTTTTTTCACTTCCACATGAGTAGAGCCATACACACAAGACTATAGCCACTCTTGTTTTGAAGGATTGGATTGAATTAAAACATGAATCATGTTATCAACACTACGAACTACTTCACAGGGGAAACCTTGTTTCCAGAGCAAAATTAAACCTCCAGAAAGACCCACAGAGCTTACAAACCAGGAATTAGGATAGTAAAATCTTTGAGTGATTATTTTCTCTATCAGCACTAATTTTTGTTTCAGACATAAATATTAGGTCTGGGTTATGTTTCTTAATGATATCTTCCAAATAGTCTCTAGTATCTTTGGCGACAAAGCCTTGAACATTCCAAGCAAGTAATTTCGTTTTGATTGAAACCCAATTTAGAATTAATATAATGGTTTGAAACTTAAAATTAGAATTAGAATTGCAGGAACTATATGAGAAATATAGGTGAAAATTATAAATTGAGCAATTCCAAGTAGAGAAAGAAGAAGCATAAAATACGTGGTGAGCAGCACTTGGATCTTTGCCTCTGAGAGTTTTTGAGTGGTTTTGTTCTGACACTGTTCCATGGTAAGATTGATATGAATTAGGAGATGGAGAGAGATCATCAAAAACAACATGGGTATTTTCTGAAGATTCTGCAACTGAACTGGCTGAATAGAGACTTGACTGATTCATTTCAAAATGACGAATTAAAGACTGAATTGGTTCTTTAAAAGCTCTTGAGTTATGGAGATTATCTGGATCTATGTTTTGAGCATTGAAATCATTCATGGAAACATCAAATTCCCCCATAGCTAAATATGATTTAAGGAGACTCAAATTACTTCCTGCTTCTATATTCAAATTATCATAGAGGGAATGACCTTGTTGATTGCTACTATCATCAATGAAATTACCCTGATATTGTGTATTATGATTTGGATCTGAGATATGACTAAGCTGACCCTCTTCCATTCTAATCCTTTTTCCTTGTCTCTCAGTAACATCTTCCCTCTCTCTTCCTCTATTAACAACTACTTGTAACATACCTTGAGAGTTGCAATCAATGTTAGTGACTAGGATGGTAAGAACCACTGAGTTGTCCACCTGTCTGATAAACTGATTCGTCTGATCTTGTCTTTGAGTACAAGTCATCATCGATTGTGAAGATTGAGCAGCAGCAACATTCTTATCTGCATGCAGTATATTGGACTCATTTAAGGCATGAGCAACAATGCATGTTGATTTCCTTATTCTACATGATCATTTACTTTCATGACTGGTTGATTTTCTAGTCTTGCTTGACCTTGAGACTGATTTACCACCACTTTAACTCCTCGGTTATCTGGGTTACTCCATGATGGAGGGTCAATGATTGAATTGTAGTAAAGATAACCCTTTTGTTATTGAAGGAGAAAGTTAGCAATCGTCTCACATTCATTTTCTTTATGATCAATTGTGTAACAGAAGCCACATAGGTTGAAAGGTTGTTTCTCATAAAATATCCTTAGCCAGACTTCTTCATTTACTGCATTCTTCAACCAAAATCCTCTTCTCAAAGGGTCTCTAACATCTACCAGCACCAGCACTTCTCAACTTTTCCCTTAGGAGCGATGCAATCAGGAGGATCTAGCTCTCTCACTTCACCCATAGCAGCAGCAATACCCATGACTATAGTTGGGTTAGCAAATTCCGGTTGCATGTTGTAAAGTCGAAGCCATAAAAGTACTTTAGTGAGATCAACGTGACTTTATGGGACAAAAGGAGTCCAAGGTTCAAGTAGATCGCCTTCAATAAACCAAGGACGAAACTTTAAGACAATTTCATATTCCTCTTGGGTATAAAACTTTATCATAAAAGTGTCATCCTCTTCTTTTTTTATAAAGATTTCTTTACTTTTGATCCATAGCTTTTCAACTCCTTATCAAGTTCAGTAACAGTAAAAGTTTTAGCAGAATAAACTTTTCCCAAAAAGCAGTATTTCCACTGAGCAGCACCTTGAGCCAAATCTTTAGAAGATATATCAGGAAGTTTTAAAGCTTGGAGTCTGTGAGAAAGCGATGAACCTTCCATGGTTCCTTGGGTTCGATGCAAGTTTGGTTTCTTATAAAGAGATAATAAAACTGAAAACTGCATATAGTGATGGAGGAGAAAACAATGAATGCAAGTAAAATATCAAAAAAGACGCCGATTCTCTGATGATTGAAAGTTTTACACTTGTAATAAAGCTTGCCAGATCTGCAACACCTAATTAAACATTTTGGGTAATTACGGCTGCCAAGTCTAGTAGTTGCCATAAGCGTGTGAGAGAGAATATAGCAGTTGAGAAAAAGGGTTATTTTAATTTTTGAAAAATGTAAAATCTTCAGAAAGTTGAGATTAAGATCTTCTCGTATCTTGCAAAATCAGGGTATCAGGTAATAAGGATAGAATAGAGGATTAGTCAGGCAAAACTACTCCAACTCCCTAAGCTTCCATCCAAGTGCATCACCGACCTAGCACATAGGCATAGAAAACACAATTTTAGTTGATTTTTAGATAATATAGTATAATAGAAGATGGGATTAGAACATGCAAAAGATTAGATAGTCGATCAAAGAAAGATAATGAAAGAAATTTTTAACAAGGTGAACACTGAGTTGACTCCGAGTCTGAGAGATATCCTGAACACTTATTTCCTGTCGACTCAATCATCTTGTTAATATCAGAATATGGGGTTTGCCTCTATGTCTTGTTCTTTTCCAGATTCTTATTAGCTTAGTTGAGTGACTCATTAATAATTACCATATCAACTAATGTCGCAAACGGACTTAAATACCATACTAGCATAACTACAAAACATAGAGAACCAAAAAATTCTAATTACTCATTTTCGTGTCAATCGCATTAGTGCCAAGCGCATTACGAATGCAAGATGGATGTGTACTGGAGGTTGGATTTATTAAGTATATACACTAGTAACGGTACCCTTTCTTTTATGCCATTTATGATGATCCAAAACAAAACTAAAGCTTTATGTTGACAAAACATTTGCATCAACACCACAGTAAATTAAGGGTTTTAACTTATAGAGAAAGATCATTATGGGAACGTGTTTAAGCTTTTTTTCTTTCTTTTTTCTTTTCAAAAACGGGTCCAACATTAAGAGACAGCTACTGTTGAAAATTGATTTGTATGAAATCATTGTTAATCATCACATCTGTAGCTAAAACCAACATCATGCAATTTAAAAACCAAAATAGATCCATTACTGTGTTATTCAGTTTAAATCCAAATCAACATAACTGGTATCCGAAAATCCATGACAAAAAAGACTCGAAAATCATTCCAAACAAATCGAAAACTAAATCAACCAAATCAATACAAACACAGACAACCAATAAGTATATGAAGCAATACGATATATGTAGAATGTGACTACTATTTTTTCCATAGTCTATGTAATATGGATAGTTCAGAGAATCTGATACTAAGAAATAACGATATCTCAGTTGAACTGATAAAGCTAAGTAATAAAAGGTGCTCAAGATAACATCAATAATAACGATAATGTAAGTGCTACTAAGTTATCAAGAGACACAAAGATTTACGTGGTTCGACTATCGTCTACGTCCACGGGGTAATGAGTGATGATTTAGTATTAAGTTGTGGTTGTTACAAAGATCTTAAATGCTTTCCAAAGTAATAAAGAGAACTCAAGTTGAAGTTAATACTTAAGTTCCAGACATTAAAGAGGTATAAGCTTAAGACTAGTTTTTCCTTCATGAATTGAATGCCCTCTTATATGTTGGTGAAGCCCTCTATTTATAACACTTCCATCATTAGGAACATATTCGCCGCCTTTAGATCCATCGAGAGATGATATATCTTTCGTATATATTGTACCTTCGTTATCCATATGGCTTCTCAAGTCGGGCACTGCCACCTCAGCTCACCTATGTGCCCTCAAAGACTACCTAACCTTTGGTCAAGTTGTACCTTCGTTCGTCGTTAGCCTTCTCCAGTCAGACATTGCCATCTCACCTTTATCCACCCGCCAAGGATTTGCTTTATTGCATTTAATGCAGATTAGATATGTCAGCTTCCTTTGTCCCCTCGCCAGCTGCCACATCCTTAGACTAGGGTATAGCCTTTAATCTTCACCGTTGAGGTAAGCCTCCTTGAGATAAGATAAAGCAGATTGAGAAGAGATCTGTTGCTTCTCAGCTTCCTGTGTATCGCTGGGGCTATTTTGCTATCTTGTACACGGCCGCCAATATCGTGACGCGTGTACAAAGAATTATGGGTATTCACAGTTTGACCTTTTTCTTTCGTATTCTACCAAGGGTAGGATGGGAAGAAAATCCCTTTGATGCTGCCATTTTTACACGCATGATTTTGGTGGTCCCCACTTGTACTCCATGCAATAACTGCTCCTTAGATATAAGGACAACCATAATTTTGGATTTCTCAGCCGCCTAAGAATAAGTTTTTAAGGAAGAATAATCATTAACTTCCTTTATCTTCTCCTACTGTCGCTCTCTATCTCTGTCTCTTTTAACAGAGGATTCTATTCATCTTCTCTAATTGTTGGTCTTCTTTATTGTCTTACTGGATTCACAGTCTCGCTGCAACTCGATCTTCTCCATCAAGTTAGTGAACTTTATCATCTTTTCTCTTTTTGATTCTCTGATTCGTTGCTTTGTTGCTCCATGCTTTTGTTCGGCCTTTCATCATTGATTCTAGTTGATGGTGATTAAGTGCATGCATGTCTTTTTTTTGGCTTCGATTGTTTTCTTCGTGTTGTTTAAGAAACCTTGTTGTTCTTTATTTGTGCGGTTGCAATAATCATTACCATGATCAATCTCGTGTGCGATTTTGATCTTTGATGATCAAATTGATTCGGAATGCATTGTTGGAGTTTATTAAAAAACTCTTCTCTTCGTTTTCTTCGGTTGGTAAATTACCCAAGCCCAAAGTTTGTTTTATTCGGCTTAAACAAGTTTTGAATTTGATGTTGGTGTTCTTAAAGCATTTTTGTTGAAATGCTTTTATGTTGGTGTCAGTAGTTATGAGGCTCCCGAAGAAACCTACGCGTAAGGAATCTAGGTCTAGATCTACTACTAAGCTACCTCCGCGTGCATATCAACCAGATGCTACACCTTCTCCTCCTCTTGAGGTACACGAGGATGCTGAAATACCTGAGGTTACGGAGGAAGTTGAGGTTGAAGAGATAAATGTTGAAAATCTTCCTCCTACTCCGCCTCACTATGAGTTACGAAGGCTGTAGCTGAGTAACAAAGACAGCTACCTAAGCTGGTCTCTTACTGAGATTTCCTGGACTTTTCGTTTGGATAGGTTCGAGATCTCCTTTGTTGACGGTCCCAACGTTCTTATTGAGTCTATGATTAGGGACTTTCCTTATGATGAGAACCATCTGTTAATCAACATAGGCCAATTAGCCGCAAGTTTACTTCTTCCTATGTATAGTAGACTAGACCCCTTCTACTACGATGTCCTATTAGCCAGGAATGATCCGTTGGACAGGACTCAGGTTTGAGGGGTGATGCAGTATACTGGTAACTTTTGGCATGTGCTTCGTGAATGCTGGCTTCATAGTAAGGAGAAGACAACTCTGAAATTCTACGATCCTTTTGCTCCTGGGAGGTGTAAGAAGGAGGACTTTACTCCTGCTAATTTCAATGCTACGTACGCTGATGTTATTAGGAAGAGCAACCTTCTTCCTTGGAATGTGGGTCCATGCCGAATTCATGTTATTGCTAAGCAAGTCCGGGAAGGTAACACCCTTCGTTTGCTAGAGGAGATTGATAAGACTGGGCTTTCTGTTGTCCCTTAGCCTGCCAGGTTTTTCTTGCCTCATACTGATCGTCTTCACCTAGATCATGATAAGTGTTGGGCACGTACTCCTATTCGAGTGGTGGGTCCTTGGGCTCGTGGGTTCACCACTTTTGATCCCAATGTCCCTCGTCCTGCTTCGTCTTTACCTTCAAAGTACGACGGATATCAGCTTTGGGTTTTTAACCCTACTTCTCCTGATGAGGTAACCTTCACATTGATCTTCTTTGTTTTTAGTTAGCGTTTGAACTTTGTTTTGAAGTTTTGATTTTTTACCCGTAGCCTGCCATTACTTCTTCTCCTGGGACTGCTCCTGGCACCGTTGGTAACTCCGTGACTACCCGTACGAGGAAGTGAAAAGTTTCTATTGAAGGCACCAAAGCTACGCCTTCGGAGGTAAGGATCATTACCCTACCTTAGTATATATAGGTATCTTTCCCCTGATCTTTAGCATGCACATTTTGAATTCTACAATCTTTCAGAAAGAAGGGTAAGTTGAAGCATGTCATCGATTTGGAAGAGTACGATGAAGATGTCAAGGATGCTGGAGAAGAGCTTGAAGATGCTGAGGATATTGAGGACACTGCTGTTAGTCCGCCCTTAGATGATATCAAAGAGGATTTTGTGAAGGATAGTCCCAGTCCTGTTCGTGCTGGTTATATAGAAGGTGATAACCTTTATATTGAATTTAATCCTTCATCGGAGGGTCCAGTACCTTCTCAAGTTGTTACCGCTCCTATTCCATTGTCAAGGACTTATGCACTTCCTGTTTCCGTAGGTATCCAGCCTTCTGCTTCTACTACAACTGGTGCCATGATATTGTACTCTAAGGGGACTTCGTCTTCTCTTGCTACTTCGCAACATTTTGCTGGTTCATTTGCCAAGGGGATAACTCCGGTTATCAAGGCTAACACTCAGATTCTAAGCCGAAGAAGAAGGTGGTGATTTCTCTTAAAAACTTCTCTTTCAATGCGACTCCGACTTCGTTGGGAAGTGCTCAGTCGATTTCTACTGCCCCTCCAAGCAAAGTTGTTGGTCCACCTTATTCGTCACCTGATTGGACAGGTCTTGGCAATCTTCCCTCCGCTGGAGATATGGACTTAGGTGGTACTCCAAGCAATGTGTTTGCTCCTTTGCCCAGTTCTTCCATCATGCCGACTCTTCGTCGTAGTGAGGACCAAGCTCTTGTATCTCATGCTCGTGTTGAAGCAATTGGTGGGGTATTTGCTAATCATGGGAAAGGTAAGTTACCTGAGAATAGTTGGATGGTTATTTAGAGATCTCTTATAAGCTTGATGCTATGATGGCTCAGTACCAAATGGCCAAGGATTTGTTCCTCAATCCAGACTGCCTACGTTATTGCCAGAGCCTTGGGGAGATCCGCAGAGGTAGCATCCAAGAGATAAAAGCTTTCATGGATCGTTATGCTGATTTTTTTCCTCGCCTTTCCATGTTCTCAGTATGAATCTCCTTTCCCTTGTCTTTTCAGCTCGTTTCAAGCCTTCTTTTTAGCTCATATTTTTTTTCGCAGCTTAGCAAGCAAATCGATGTTGGCTGCACCTTGTTCAAGTTTTATAGGGTTAAGTGCACTCATTTAAGTGTTCTTCTTGAGCGTGCTCGCCAGGACTACGCCTTTATCAGTGCTCAGCGATATGGTCCCAGCGATGCTGCTTCATCTGCTAAGGCACCTTTATTGGAGAACGAGCTAAAAAGACACAGAGAACCTTAGAGGCTTGTTTATAACCCCTTAAGAAGGCCAATGATTCTGTGAAGATTGCCGAGGAAGGACACAAAGAGGCTGATACTGCCTTGACTTATGAATCTTCCTAAGTCATAGGTTCATCTTCCTTTCTCCTTAGTTGTTTTGTTTTTTATTTCTTTTTGATGTCGAGTTCTGAGAGTGCCTACGCCTGATCGGTGGGTAGTCTCGGTGAACTCCAATATCTTCGGGAGCAAATGGCCAAATTGATCTCCGATGTGTGGTACTATCAAAAGAAATATGATAGGTTAATGAACGTAACCGTTCATAATGAGGCTCAGCTTTCCCTTGAGTCTTCCCATAACTCAAATCTTGTAAAGGAGATGTCACGTCTGTGTAAGGACTGTGATGAAACCCTTAGATGGAAAGAGAACATTATATTGAAACAAAAGGAGGATATTTCTTTGTTGGAAAAACGTTTCTCCGCCCAAGAGATTATTCGTAAGAAGTATCATTCTGACTTCGAGGATGCCTGCGCTTCCTTAGCTAAGGTGACTGCTGAGCGTAATGTGTTGTCTTCTGAAGTTCATACCCTTAGGGAAAAACTTACCGAGACATCCCATGCTTCGCCATCCATCTCCCATGTATCCATGCTTAGAAGGTTAGAGGAGCTCGAGAAGGAGAACTGAGCTTTATATTCTGAGAATTCTTCGCTCCGGGTAGATGTTGAAGATCTCTGGTCTGAATGTGCGACCTTGACTGAGGATCTCAATGCTGTTGAGGGAGAACGCGCCAAAGCCGAGCATAGTTTAGAAGAATCCCTTAACCATGCTGGAGGTAGCTTAGGATTTTTCATATCCCCTTAGCCATCTTCTATTCTTACGTATTCTTCTGATCCTTCGATCTTTTTTTTTGCCCCCAGGTTTGCAGAGGCAGTTTGTTGGCTTGAACGCTAAGGTTTCCCATCTCAAGAATAAGGTTTCACTTTTGGAGAGGGAGCGCCAGTTTGATGATGCATCTAAGTTTTAAGGTGGAGTCACTTCAAGAAGCTAATGCTTAGCTGGGTGCTCAATTGACAGAGCTCCATCAGAAATCATCTCAGGAATTGGAGACCCAAGATTCTCGAATGAAGGTGCAATTTGAGCGCACAACTATCGATCGCATCAACGCGGCTTTTGCTGAAGGTGAGAGACAAGTTGAAGGCGTTTTCTTTGATCGTCTTCCTTATCCTTGATCTTGTTGGACTTGTTCGCACCTTGTTTAAGTAGTGTTTCTTCTATGTTGTTTGTACCCTTGGCTAAGATATCTTCTTTAGCTTAGATATTTCCTTTTCTGTATTTGAAACAATGCTTGATGTTTTGGAGACTCCTTTGAATATCTGTCATACATTTTTAAGCAAATCGAATGTTAAGTATTTTTTGGTATTAACTTCATTCATCTTTTCATTGTAAATTATACATTTAGACGTAGTTTGTTTGATTTGTCACACATTCAAGTCGTTACTTGGTGTTAAGGTATGATTAGCCTTAGTGGAACATTCAACATCCTACCCGGATATCCTTTGGCCAGAAGGTATCGTGGTGGCGAGGGTTCCTATGTTGGTAAATTTTTCCCCGTAACCCTCTGTATTCAGCTCAAGGGACGCTTTACATTGACAGGGTATCTAATGGATATCTTATCCTTATTTATGCCTCTTGGAAGAGACCATCGCTTCGAGGATCCGAGATTGACATATGAGCAGTTATGTCTCGCACTGCCTCATTGTCATTTCTGAAGGTGGGTGTGCATTCTAAACCGATACATTAATTGTGTTTGTTTGTTTGTTACACACTTATGAAATCTATATCAATAATCAAAGCTTCATATATTAATTAGTAAGGTTTATAATACCTTTTCCCAGGGATAAAACATGATAGGCTATCATCCTTACCCTTCTTCTCCTGGTTTGCTACCATTCTTTTACGGGTAGTACTTTTTGAGGAATATCGCATTCCAAGGGTGCTGTAATACTTCTCTTTTTACTGTTCGTAGATAGTAGGATCCTTTCCCGGCGATGTAGTGTATGATATAGGGTCCTTCCACATAGGTACGAGCTTTCCCCATTCCTTTTTCCTTTGATAAAGTGGTATATGTCGCAGCACATATTCTTCTACCACAAAGTTACGGGGGATAACCTTCTTGTTATATTCTCGTGCTAATCTCCGCTGATAGTTTACCATTCTTTGCAAAGCTATCTCCCTTCTTTTTTCAAGCCCGTCTAGTTTTTCGAGCATTAGGTCCGTCGTTAGATTTTTCTCCCATGCCTCTGTTTTTGTTGTAGGGAATTATTTCAGTAGGGAGAACTGCCTCGGCTCCGTAGGTTAGTAAGAACGGTGATTCCCCAGTAGCCGATCTTCTTGTTGTGCGGTAGGCCCAAAAAAGGTTGTGCAGTTGCTCACACCATCTCTCTTTATGCTCATCCAGCTTCTTCTTAAGATTCATTGTTATGGTCTTGTTGGTTTCCTCCGCTTGACTGTTGCTTTTTGGGTAGATTGGTGTTGACTTGTTCTTCTGGATGTTGTAGGTATCAAATAACATGTCGATGTTTTTACCTTGTAATTGTTTGCCATTATCCGAGATTATCGCAGCTGGTATCCCGAACCTGCGTATGATTTGCTCAAACACAAATTTGAAGATATCTTTGTCTCGAATTCTCACCAAAGGTGCATCCTCTACCCACTTAGTGAAGTAGTCAGTGGCTACGATGAAGTATTTCCTTTTCAACGGGCCCTCTACTAAGGGTCCTACTATATCAACCCGCCACTTGACAAACGACCAAGGGCTGATAAATGAATTGAGCTCCGTTGCTGGTGCTCTTATCTTCTTGGAGAAGCGCTGACATTCTTCACAACACTTAGCCATGTTCTTTGAATCTGCGTCCATGTGATGCCAATAGTATCCTTGCATCTTTGCTTTAACTGCTAACGACCTTCTTCCGCTGTGGTTACCAGCGTCTCCATAATGTATGTCGTTAAGTATTCTTTTACCTTATGTTCTCGAGAGGCATCGCATCAGTGGTCCAAAAAATGACTTCTTGTACAATATTCCATCTCGAAGCTGGTAGGTGGATGCTTTAGCTATAGTCTTATTTGCTTCCTTTATGTCCGATGGTAGGGGTGGATGAGAATTCTCCAATCGTCTTCTGGTTCGTTCCCTTCGTCTTCTTTTGACATGGGATGACCTTCTGTAGATATGAGATGGTCTTTATTTGACTCCCCCGCTTATTCTTCTGGTGCGTCTAGAGCCATCACTTATTCTCCTCTTGAGATTGGTCCTTCGATCGAAGGTTCGTACAACCTTTCTATTTGAATAGCCGAAGTATTCTTATCTCTTAGCATAGAAGATATGTATGCCAAGGCATCTGCGTGCCTATTATCTTTCCGACAGACATGCCTGAATATTACGTTGTTGATGTGGGATGCGTGCTCTTGAGCCAGCTTGAGGTACGTAGATAGCACTGGATCCAAAGTTTGGTACTTGAGTTCATTGGGGTACATTAATTTTATACCCTTAGTTTTGACACCCAATAAATATACCCTTACACAACAATAAATATACCCCTATCATTTTAAAACCTTATTTATTTAAAAATAGATTACCTCAATACCCTCCCTCATATAATATTTTTCTTTATTTCAAAATACAACAAATTTCTTTCTCTACCACTTTAAGACCGCCACCTCCACCATTCCACCACCAATAGCACCACCACATGTCCACCACCACTACCAACCACCACCAACCACCAACACTAACATTTCACCACCACCGCTCAACGAACACCACCTACTAACCGCCACCACCACTCCATCACCGGAACACCACCACCATCGCAGTCATCGTCGCCACCACCACCACCGCCGGTCCGCCGCCACCGGTTGTGTCAACAACCAAAGTTGATCCCAAAAAGAAAATCATAAAATAAGAATAAAAAATATGGTGTCAACAACCGAAGTTGATCCAAAAATATGGCGTCAACAACCGAAGTTGATCCTAAAACAAAAACCAGAAAATTAAAAATAAAATAAATAAATAAAATAATATGGTGCCAACAACCAAAGTTGATCCCATAAACAAAAATCATAAGAAAAAAAATAACCAAAGTTGATCTCGTAGTATGGTGTTAACAACCAAAGTTGGTCCCCAAAGGCAAAATCAGAAGG
>JAJJMB010005688.1:1692258-1721320 GCA_023531105.1 Papaver atlanticum | reverse complement strand
TTAACAACCAAAGTTGGTCCCCAAAGGCAAAATCAGAAGGAAAAAAAGTGTCAACAACCAAAGTTGATCCCAAAAATATAGTGCCAACAACTGAAGTTAATCCAAAAAAAATATAATCAGAAAATAAAACAAATAAATAATATGGTATCAACAACCGATGTTGATCCCTAAAATTAAAAATTCGGGAAATGTTCAGATTATTTATGGTATCAACAACTAAAGTTGATCACAAAATATGGTATCAACAACCAAAGTTGACCCCAAAATCTAGTGTCAACAACCAAAGTTGACCCCGAAAATTGATGTACTAAAATTAGTGAACCTGACGTGAATTGAACACGCATCTTCTGACCTGGAGTCAGTTGTGCTACCATTGCACCACAAATTCAATATACCACAAATCATTTACATGTCTTCCTAATACCATTTTGTCAAAAAAAATAATATCAAAACCTTGTTCGACTTATCGGAATTATGCATTTCTGCTACTTTTCCCCCTAAAAATGACAAAGGATAAACAACCTCTAAAAGATATATATACTGATACAAAAGATTTCCAATCAAGACATGCTAAATGAAACGAGCATAAACATCCACACAAAAAAATCTACATTTCCCTATATACGGTGTGTTAAGTATGCAGGAACCAGATATTAGTAAATAATGCATCAGTGTAAAATTCTCTTATGGCTCAATGTACGCTTTTAAAACAAGAACATCAAATTTACTATCAAGACAAAAAAATCATTTGAATTCATGGAAACATTACTATCAAGACAAAAAACTCATTTGAATTCATGGAAACAAATAAGAAATGTCTTTGGCTTAACACCTAACAGTATGAACATGACCAGTTGTCGTAGTTGTCCTAATTGAACTTACCTTTTTGAACACCCACGTATTACGGTAAGTATGAGCATAAAGCTCTTGATCCTTTTTTTAAAATTGGAGCATTCCTAGTCTGTATTTTTGCGGCCAAAATTTCCTAATCTTATTTTGAAATCCACCGGCTGCAGCCAAAAACCAAATGTTAACATTTACCTGCAATAAACTCAAATCATAAAATCAAAGGTAAATTCAAGAAACTAAAACATGTACCATCGAATGCAACAAAGAATGATTCTTAAGCAAAAGAACATTCACGCAACAAATGTTAACATTTTCCCCATTCCAGCTGCTTCATTCTCCTTCCATCACCACCACCCCTACTACTACAATAAAAGCCACCACCATCACCTATAGGTTGCAGTGCAACAAACATCCACCACCACAACAAGAACAACACTCACCAACATTATTGCTGCAACATCCAGCACCAACCGCTGTAACAACACCTTCCACCATCATCACCACTACAACATAAAAGATTATACATTAAAAAATCAAAAATCTCTACAAATATCATGAAATTAAACCATATGAAAAATAAATTACTTGTAAAGATGAGTTTTTACTTGTTTGTAGATTATATGAAACCAAATTGATCACTAATACCATTTCAATGAAATTTGTTATCCCAAATCAGTAACATCGAGGAGTAATAAGAATAGAAGAATTAAAATATTGGATGTGTTGTTAATAATGGCTTTCGAGTTTGATTTCTGAACCGAGTGATGATTAGTGGAATCTGATTTCGATCGAAATGCAAAAAAAAATCAATCGAATAGGAAGATGAAAAACAACTACAGATCTCTCAAATCCCACAAACACCAAACTGTAACCTTTTGCGAAATCACATGAACAAAAAACTCATCTTTTTTTGGTGGTGGTGGGGGAGATGACTAAGGGACGGAGGGAGAGAGAGACACAGAAAATTATCGGATCTGAAAATAAAAAGGAAATAAGTTATTCATTTGGTGGAGAATAAATATCATCGGAGGGTAAATCTAGTAAGCCAAATTTAATGGATTTGTTTCCTAAGAACGGAGGGGCATAATTAAAGTCGTTAAGGGTATTTATGAAGGTCATGAAAGGTGAGGGTATTTATATAATTTCCACTTTGTCTAATGACTAACTGGGAGTCACTAATTAATCGAACATCTGATAGGCCTAGCTCCTTTACTAAGCGGTGGCCATGTATTACTGCCTCATACTCTGCGATGTTGTTGGTGTATTCTTCAAATTCTAGCCTGAAGGCATAAATGAGTCGATCTCCTGTAGGGGTTGTTATTACAATCCATATGCCTGCACCTTCTTTGTTGGAGGAGCCGTCTACAAAGATTTCCCATCTTCGTAAATTCTGAGGTTCTAGCAAATCATTCGGATCTTCTTTCTCCTCTTCAATTCCCGGGATATCATCAACCTTTGCTTCATCGTTTAGGGGTAAGTCAGCCAAAAAGTCTGTTAGTATCTGCAATTTCTCATCCTTCCTTGTTTCAAATATTATCTGAAACTGCTTGATCTGCACATTCCACTTTGCTACTCTTCCTACCCTCTCAGTGCTTTCGAGGATTTGACTTATCAGAGCCTTCGTTAGACTCGGATGGTATGTGCATCAAAGTAGGTCCTTAGCTTCAAATACTAAGGTGTATATGAGTTGCAGATACTAAGGTGTATATGAGTTGCTCTACTTTGGTGTAATTTTTCTCTACTGAGTTGAGTGTTTTACTAATATAATAGATAGACTTTTCTTCTTGTGCTTGGGTTCGTACTAACACCGCGCTCACAGCGTAGATGGTTTCTGCAAGGTAAATAGTAAGCACCTCACCTGGCTCTGGCTTCTGTAAAATGGGTATGAAGGCTAGGTATTCTTTGATCTTTTGAACGACTTGTTCGCATTCCGCAGTCCACATGAATCGGCTTCCTTTTCTTAGCGTGTCGAAGAATGCTTTGCACTTGTCTGATGATCTTGCTATGAATCTTCCCATTGAAGCTAAAATTTCATTTAGCCTTTAAACTCCTTTCAAGGTCTTCGGAGATGGCATTTCCATTATTGCTCTGACCCTTTCGGGGTCCACCTCTATTCCCCTGTTTGTTACTAAGTATCCTGGGAATTTTCCTGAGGTTACTCCGAACGTGCATTTTCTGGATTTATTTTCATGTGGCATCTTCGCATAGCTTCGAATATCTCTCTTAAGTCTGCCAGATGGTTCTTTGCCTGCTTGCTTTTGACGAGTATGTCGTCTAGGTAAACCTCAAATATCTTGCCTATCCATTGCTTGAAGATTTTATCCACTAATTGCTGGTATGTTGCCCCCGCGTTCTTGAGCCTAAAAGGCATCCTTGTGTAACAGTATAAGCCGCGTGGGGTGAAGAACTCAGTATGCTCCTGATCTTCTTTTGCAAGTATGATCTGGTTGTATCCGGAGTAGTCGTCCATGAAGGATAGCCTCTGATGCCCTTCAGTTGCATTGACTAGTTGGTCAATGTTAGGCAACATGTAGCTATCCTTGGGTCAGGCTTTGTTGAGGTTGATGAAATCGATGCAAATATGCACCCCTCCATTTTTCTTAGGCACTATCACCATGTTAGATATCCAAGTAGGATACTTGGCTTCTCTGATGAAGCCTGCTTTTAAGAGCTTCTGTAATTCCTTTTCTATTGCTTCTTGGTAAATTTCTGCTACTTTGCGAATGCGCTGCTTAAACGGCGCTGCTTCTGGTTTTGTCCGAAGGTGGTGTGAGACAACCTTCAAATCAATTCCTGGCATATCTTCCATTGGCCATGCGAAGATACGTATTCCTTGAGCAATTCTTACAATTGCACTTCCTCGTACTTTTCCAATAATGTTCTGATGGTAATCATCTTTGGCGCTTCTTCTGATCCGATGTTTATTTTCTTCGTTGGTTATATCAGTGAGAAGGTCGGCTTCTGAGGCTTCAGAGGAGTGATTTTCTGAAATTGTCGTTTAGCGGAGGTATTCCCTGTTGGGGTAGCTGTGGCGCTTGCTACCTGTACTAGGGGAGCTTCGGGTGTCACAGTGCTTACATTCTTTGTTTCTTTAGCTTCCTCCCTTCGTCGCTTTCGCGTATTTTGCTGTGCTGCTGCCCTTTCTTCATTGAGTCCGACTTCAGCTAGGTTACATAATCTTGCGTCTTGTTGATATCCTTTGGTTTCCATTTCACCCATAGGTGTTGGAAAGCGAAGGTATTGATGGTAAGTCGAAGCCGTCCCTCTCAGGCTGCACCCATAATCTTCCTATTATTACATTATAAGGCAAAGGTGCCCCCACCACGCAGAACCTTGTGTTTGTTATCATAGGTCCCGCAAGTACCTACAGAACGATTTCTCCTTTTGGTCTAGAAACCGCTCCGTTGAAGCCATAGATTGTACAAGTGGACGAATCCATATGTTCGTTTTTTAAAGCCATGCACTGAAATGGTTCATATAATAACACATTCAAAGAGCTTCCCCCATTGATAAGTACCTTATTAACATTCCATCCGTGGATGGGAAGGGTGATAACAAGCGAATCGTTGTGCATTTCTACTTCCTGATTGATGTCCTTTGTTGAGAAGGTTAATGGCGTATCCATCGAAGTTTGCCTGCCTCTTAAGATAGTTTGCTAGAAATGCAAACTTAGGTATTTATAGACCTAGGATGTTTGGACATCAAGGAATTTCCTAAACCGAAAATATTTTCAAGATTTGCAATGAATGGCAAAATTCGGTTTTCCTAATTCCAATAAATGCTTGTCCAATATTTCTGAAATCTCTCAATTGAAAATATCCAATTAGTAAATGCACATTACTAATTTTTATTCTCTAGAGTTATGCATTTAATTGCTGGTAACTAAAGCATATAAAACCGAAAACCTTAATTAAAAGATTCTCAATTTATTTCGGCACTGGATCACCTTGAGTATTAAAGAATATCTTTGAACAATAAATGATAAGAGTTACTGCTCGTGTTCAAAGTATGTTGACATCTTTTCACTGTAAATCCTTATTTCATATTTACATGGATTTACATTCTTGGATTTGAAATAAGGATTTGGTCAAGAATGTAAATCCATGTAAATATGAAATAAGGATTTACAGTGAAAAGATGTCAACATACTTTGAACACGAGCAGTAACTCTTATCATTTATTGTTCAAAGATATTCCTTAATACTCAAGGTGATCCTGTGCCAAAATAAATTGAGAATCTTTTAATTAAGGTTTTTGGTTTTATATGCTTTAATTACCAGCAATTAAATGCATAACTCTAGAGAATAAAAATTAGTAATGTGCATTTACTAATTGGATATTTTCTATTGAGAGATTTCAGAAATATTGGACAAACATTTATTGGAATTAGGAAAACCTAATTTTGCCATTCATTGCAAATCTTGAAAATATTTTCGGTTTAGGAAATTCCTTGATGTCCAAACATCATTGGTCTATAAATACCTAAGTTTGCATTTCTAGCAAACTATCTTAAGAGCCAGGAAAACTTCATTTCTTGATGTTTCTGGTGGAGTCGTCTATTTGGAGAGGAAAGTATCCTAATTAGGTGAAATCTCTTACGACCGCTCGTTTAAAGACTTCTGTGGGATCAAGAAGCTCTACGAGTACCGTTGGTGGGAAACTAGATAATTGCGGTGTTATTAGTTTTCAATTGATTTGATTAACTAACGGTTTTTGAAACTTTGATTGCACCTAGTTTGTTTATTCTTGAGAATCTTCTCTTCTGATATAAGATTCACTCAAACTAGATCGAAGTATCAACGAGATCTTTAGAACTGTTGTTAGATCTAAAGACATCTTGTGATAATCCATTGTTAACAGACTCCGTTCTGTGTGTGATTGATCACAAGAGATTCAAGTGGTGTTGTGCAGGTTATTGAAGATTAAAGAAGATTTGAAGACGAAGAAGATTTCTTATTGGTTTTTGTATCTTGTGAATTTGTGTGCACAATCCTTGATCGGATGGGATCCAACTATAATCAGATTTATTCGATTGATTAGTTGCGTGAGATCGGCATCACTTTATAGTTTCTCTTTGAGATCTATATTGATTGATTGCGAATCTAGACTTGACTATTTCGGTTGTTAAAGTTAGATTGATCTAACCAGACAAAGGAGTTTATTAGATTAAACATAAGATCCTTTATGAACGACTCACTCATATCTTTAGCAAAGATTGATTAGAGTGGTTACCAAAAAGATTCTTCCTTTGCTGTTTGGAATACGATCCAAAGGACTTGCTATTCACGTGCGTGACTCTAGAAGTCGAAGGCGCAGGGATACTGAGGGAGCTAAGTAGCTAGGGGTAGTCTGCTTGGTCTCAACTGTACGAAGTTGGTTTAAATTTTATATAGCGGCTTAATTCCGAGAGTATTCAAAACTGGAGTAGGTCCCGGGTTTTTTTTTGCATTTGCGGTTTCCTCGTTAATAAAATCTTACTGTGTGATTTACTTTACTTTTCCGCAATTATATTTGTTTATATAATTTAAAGTAAATACACTTTTACGTTAACTCCGTTATACTTGATAGTGATCCTATAGAGTTTGGTTAAGTCCGAACCTATTATCAAGTAGCGCACTTTGATTGTCGTATCGTGTCGATCTTGTATCCATAGTCAATCACACAAGTTATCTTGTTGTCATATTGTCTCGATATCGTATCCATAGACGATCACACAAAATGTGAATACCCAAATTATTGTATTGTCTCGACTTTGTCCATAGACGATTTGTAACGACACGTAAATTTTCGTTGGGATTTGAACCCTAGCCCAACCCAGTATAGATGTCTTAACTAAGTGGTTATCCCTTAGCAATATCAGTAAGCATGGTTAGTAGATACCTTGGAGAACTCTAGAAAATTTTAGCATGACTGCCACGTGACAAACATGAGCCAGTTAGGGCCATTTATTAAACCAACTCTAATTTCTTAAAAGGAAAATCCCATTTTCTTTTCTTTGGTCTCCCACTTTTTCTTTCCTCTCACCAAATCTCATCTACTGATTTTCACGACGATCTCAAGCAAGAGGATCTGTTGGATTTGAAGCAACCCACTCTCCATTTTCAGCTAGCAATCGTCTCGCAAAGGTAGGGGGTTTTCTCCAAATTCTTCATTTGATGTGTTTTTGTTAGCATTCCAATTGCTCCTCTTAATTTTATGCTTCGACTTATAGGATTTGAAGAAGTGGTTCCATTTTCACTATCATAATTGGGTTTTGCTGTGATTTCATTTGGGTATTTGAGATATTTGAAAATCCTAACTTTAGTGCATGAACTTCTTTCTAATTATCACCGTTTGTTTTGATTATTTTGCATATCTGGAAATTTGGTTTGAAACCCTATATACTTACTTGTGTACAATCCTTGCCTATAAACTGTGGGAAATTTCTAATGTCTTAATTTGTTTTACCAAAGATTTAAAAGTGTATGCAGCCATCCAAGTTTTGATTTCCATAAATAATCAAGTCTTGTTTTTAATTTCTTAACTAGCCAGTCAACTGTTCGCAAAAATGACCCAGCGAAATACGCATTTGAAACTCAGTCTATAGCCAAAAATTTGAACAAAAACCTCATTCCTTCAAAACTGATGGCATGAATCTCTTGGTGGTGCTCTTCTATAAATGCTCTGTGATTTAAAATCTTTATTTTTCCTTAATGCACTTGATGTCTCTTTCATGCAAAATATATAATTTTCTTAATACCGGAAATTTCAGTTTTGCTCCCTTATTTGCCTGCAGTCTTGGATTTTAAAACAAGCTTAAGAAAATGGAAGGAATGGGTACCTGTATAGTCCCTTGTTTTATTTAAACTGGAAAGTGCGTTTGCATTTTTATCTTCCTGTTAATCGACAGTTAAAACTTGTTCATTTGGTTGGATTCCCATGTTTCAAACATGTGATGCTTTATTTATTTAATTCACTCTACTAACTTATTTGCTATTTTCTTGGGTTGTGTTTTAATTTGATTAGTCTTATATTGTTTTAAATTGTTGTTACTTCACTGTACTTGCATATTTATTTCTCCTGGCAATCCAGATTGGTTCATTTTATTGTTGAAGGAAGGTGTTAAATAATTGTTTTTTTTTTTTTATGAAACTGGCTTCTTGGTAAGGATGAAACTGCAGCGTTTTATACTTGTGTTGGTTTTTATACTTGTGTTGGTTAATCGCTTGTATTCAGAGCCATCTTATTGTAGAATGTTTGTATGAATTTACATTTTGTCGTGTGATTACTATGGGAAGCTTGAGAGCTCTACTTTAGGAACGTCGGGCCTAAGTGGCACCCCACCACCTCGGTGGCAACCCGGAAGATCGTTGCGGCAACGATGGATGGTAACCAGAGCTACCCTGACGGTGGCACTGGCCATGAAAATAGTAGATTAAATTTATTTGCGGCTCTGAATATTTTTATTATTTATATTTGCGCAAGACTTACATTTCTGCATTTTGAATTAGCTGCTGCTCTTGTCTTTTTTTTTATGTTTAGCACTGGCACTACGTTTTTGTTGTTATACCCTCTACTGGGCATTCGCTCACCCCGTTTTGTTTTGTTTTCTCCCACAGAGATAGGAATTGGCTTGGTGAACTAAGCTGCTAAAGCTAGGGACACAAAGGTGGTATTTTCTTTGTTGTCCTTATATATATATATACATGTCATGGCATAAATAAAAAGTTAGGGACGCAAAGGTGGTATTTTCTTTGTTGTCCTTATACATATATATATATATATATATATACATGTCATGGCATAAATAATAAGCGGGTATTGGGAGTGATTTGGAATGGTCTTCAGTTTGCTTGGTTTGATCCCGTGTCATTTTTGTTGCACTTTGATGTTATATATATATGTTGGCTTCTACCGGATCTTTACATGGTTTGAATTGAAACTAGCCAGTTTTGTGTACGATGGGTTTGGTCTCAGGCTGTACAGACTAGTTTTTGAATTCATTTTGTTGTCTAGATGTTCTTGGCTTTTGGCTTTACGGACTACATTTTCTACCATTGTTTCATTTTGGCAGTTGTTTAATCTAAGATTGGATCCGTACAGTGAACTTCTAAGTGTAATTAAATAGCTACTTAGATTCATTTTCCTATGAATCATTATTTGCTACGGACTTGTACCCAGTATATATGAATCATTATTTGCTACGTACTTGTACCCAGTATATAGCTTGTTTGAATCTATTCATCTACTCTTGTGAATCTAAGCACGTACTTTGTTTCATGCTTCTTTTACGATGTTGTTTACCGTAGTATTTGCTCCTTAAGTGCTTGATACACTCTATCTAGTCTTATTTGCTCCTTAAATGCTTGATACACTCTATCTAGTCTTGCTAGCACCCTTACTCCTTGCTAATTCTGCTGATCACACGTTAACATCTAGCAAGTATTCTAAATTCTTGTTTGAAAATCTCAAAACTAATTAGGAGTAAAATTGTTTTAGTTTTTAAACTGGTGCATCGTCAAACCAATACGTACTGGCAGGTCCTGTTTTTGTTTATCGCTATCTGTTGGATTTGTTCGGACAAGCATTACACATTTTCCCCACTGTATAACCTATTTTCTTGTTGTATAAATTATTTCGTTTATTTTCTTTTATAACTGTTTTCATTTTCATTTCCGAGTAGCGTGATCAGGGTTTGGCCTTGCTGGACGGGTTGAAATCCAACCCGTTAGAGGGAAAAATTACCGATCCGCTACACGATCACACTTGGTAAGAGGACTTATAGGTTGAAATAAAAAAAATTGTGGTGTATTTGGGTACACTCCTCTTTTCAATTGGTATCAGAGCAGGCAAATACGAAAAGATCTAACAATTTGTGTTTGGTATGATCCAACCTATAAGAATTGAATCTGATGGCTGATTCAGTTAACGTATTATCAAGATTAGATGACTCAAAGTTGTTTGAAGTAGATACAAACAATGAAATTGTTGAGTCTCTACGATCCAAAGAAATTTGGTCCGTAGAAGATTGTCAATTGTATCTCAGACTCACTGAAGATCCTAAAGACAAAATGAGTCAAAAATTCATTGGGTTCGCTGATATTGAAAAACAAATCAGTGATCTATCTTTAGAGCTTGAACTTTACAAGTTAAAGGAGGAGGAGTCTTTTAAAAAGACCTGCAAAATTCTCAATGATAGTCAGCAATTACAAGATGATGTGGATGATTTTCTTATGAAACTTGAATCTATAAAACAAGCTCCTAAAGAACCATTGTCCGAAAGAAGTCAATATCTGCATGACTACTCTTGACAATATTAATTTGGATTCTTGTCCAAATTCGGTTGATATCAACTCTAATATCTGTATAAACAAGGATGTATCATATTATACAAGGATGTATCATATATAGATACTGTTTCTAGAGAAACAAATGGCTAATAATAAATGAATTACCTAAAATTCTCATTGGATATTCAACATATCCCAAGCCCATGAGCACTTTCGGATATAAGCCAACTAGTCCATTTGAAGAATGGGTTTCGGATCCATGGTCTAACTTTAGAACCAATCCATATGGAACCGAATTGGAACCGACATATAATTGAGTGATAATAACGAAGAATGAAAATTCTTCTCTTATTATCTTTTCTTCGAACAGACCGAAAGAAAGAGAAAAGTTCAATTTAAAATCAAAAATCAATAAGAGGTTTGATTTTCTGTTGAATTCGAAACTAAAATTTGGTTCATTCCCACTCAATCTTCAAAGGGTAATTGCAATTTTCTCCAACTTTACTTCAAAAGGAGAAGTTTGAACATCAACAGACGCTTTCGATTGTAAGTTTCTTCTACTCTTGTTCGAATTTGTAAGTTCTTACGAAAACCCTAGTAACATGCATAATAGGAATTTCACTAGAGGAGAAGGTTCGAATCAAAGCCATAGAAGAGATATACCAAATTTCATTTTCTCTGATGAAACTATTGATTCTCTACCAACACTTATTTTCGATATCAACTCCGAACTCTACTTTGTTAATCAAGACTGCTTTGATAAATATGTATCAATTCATGATAGGAAGATTATTGTTGAGAAGAAATTCGTGCATGTTGATCTTCCGGAATATGTGAGTCTGTATCATAGCCGTGATGACTGGGGTGACATTCACGTCGGTAACTATACTGGTTCTCCTAGCCTTGTTAAGGAATTTTATGGTATGTAAGTTTTTCTCTATGGTTAGAAGACGATGCTTTGAAGTAAACGAAAACGTAATTGCTTATCTTCTGGGTTGCAACAAAGATCTTATTGCAGAGGTTCTTGGTGGAAAAAGATGGAAAGGGAACAGCCTTTGCATTAGTGGTATTCCAGAACATCTCAAGTTGTACCCAATTTGGCTCCTACCGAAATGCACAAAGTGATGTGGAGTCGTGACATGACAGAATTAATCTATCATATGGTAATATGTACTCCTAACTTTGACTTTTGTGGTTATATTATCAGACAAATGATAAGAATATGGAATAGTGGCAAAAGCATGGGTTTTCCATTTCTTATCACTAGAATTTGCAGTGTCTTTGAAATTGGTGCCAATGATTCTCAAAAACTTGTACCAAAACCACATAACCGTTCCATTATCAATAGAATGAGAGGACAAAGTCATGCTGGAACAAACACAAGTGCTGCTCCTAGTACTCCTATGCAAGGTTTGATCTTGAAACCTTTTATCGAAGTCTAGGTAGGAGAAATGACTGTCTCGAGTGTCAAGTTTCTTTTGCATCAAACAAGTTTCCAGAACTTGCTGAATATCTTACAAAGATCGCTCAGGATTACAAAGACACGAAATCTGAAGAAGATTTTGGTCTTAGCGACACCATCTCAAGCTCTAAGATTTCTTTGTCATAAATTATTGAAACTGGTGTACAATCTTAGGACTAGTCTATCTTTTGAACTTTTGTGTTTAAGGTATTGTAAAACTTTTAAGTTTGATTATGTTGGACTTATTTAACATGATGTGCTTTTGTTAATGATGCAGTTTAATCTTCTTATACTTTATGCTTTGTTCATTCAAAAATTTTGTAGCTTTAAAGGTTACTCAAAATGAAAAATGGTTTCAAAAGCTATTTGGTTTATGGGATGTCTGATTTCGGTTTTCATTAACCTTAATATTCGATCTCATATGATGTGACCTATATAGTTTGTGTGGCTTTTTAATTTAGCGGGATTAAGTTCTAGCCCATGTTGGTAGGCTTTATCAAAGGATCATAAGGTGTTTCGATTGAAACTCATATGTGAAAAGTCACAATATGTTGAATCAATTTATGTTTACATGAGTTGTGTTTAGCATAACATATGTGTTTCGGGCTTTCAACTTTTGCTATTGGCACACATTAGTTAAAACCGTTTAAACCTTTCTCTGGTAATATTTTAAAAGGTTGCTTTTGTTGTTGTTCTTTTGTTCTTGCGAGAGGATGACAACATACTGGGGGAGAGTTCTTATTTGAACTTGCGCTTAATGATATATCTTTCTGGGGAGAAGAGGCTGCAGAATTTGAGGTAACAAATTTGTTAGTTAATCGTTTTCCTATTTATATTGCATATATTTTGCTTTTGCTTAATAAAATTTCGGTACAATTGATATGTTCCATTATATTGTGTATGGATGTGTGCGTATGATTCAATTGTTTCCGATTAAGAAAAACGGTGTCAATTTATTTGGCTTATTGTTTGGTATCTTCTTTATGGTTGGGTAGTGTTTTTGCTTAATGGAATTCGGTGCAATTGCGGTGCTATAATGTGTATGTTTGTTTCAATTACTTCCGGTTAAGAAAATAATTATGCAAGTCAATTTATTTTGGTTTGTATGTATTGTTTATTGCTTAACGAAATGCGGGATCATTTGTTTAGTCCAAATTGATTCCGGATAAGAGAAACTAAGTTAATTCTGATCTTAGTTAGACTTATCAAATTGGAGGATTCGGTTATTCAAGTCTAATCGAATGCCTTAACAAGAAAGACTAGTCAACTAACCTAGTATTTGTCTTGTCTAAAGAGAAAGGTCTAAGTTATTGTCTGAATAATTAGAGCCTGATGAGAGAAATAAAGTTAATTCTGATCTTTATTTTGGTCTTATCGAAATAAGCGGTTGTGCATACACAATCGGTTTAACAAGGGAATTAAGTTTCTTAGTCGATTTGTTAAACTATTAGGGAAAATGGCTTCGGGCAATTGTTTCCTTGATAACATATTAAAACTAAATTACTTGTAGTTCCGATTTTAATATTTGTTATCTAAAGTGGTATGTGAAACCTTCGTGCTTAACTCTTATAGGTTGTTTAAAGATTTGTAAGATCCTTTCGGTTTGTCCTTTATTTGCTCGAACCTTTGTCATTTTGTGACAAAAGGGGGAGAAATATATGGAGTAAACAAGTGATTTGAAATCACTAAGGAAAGGACATTTGTTCTTAAACGTTATATCCAACGAAAGAGTAAAGCATTGACTAAGGGGGATAAACATATCATATTGTTGTTGTAGTAATTCTGACTACAAAAAGGGGAATAACAAAGATGTTCAGATTGAATATTTACCTAGCTTACCTTTAGGGGGAGTAAAAGCTTTTGTTATTCAAATGTCAACAACGGCATTTATTGATTGAATATATGCAGGTTATTGTGCTGTTGAAACTTGGAATCAAGCGTATGTAAAATGAATTCTTTTGTAATTTGTTTATCCATATGTAATAAGAATTTTGTCACTAAAATTGACAAAGAGGGAGATTGTTAGAGCATAGCTCGGTTGAACTCACCAAACGTTGGTATGTCAAGTTTGGTTGTCATATGTTAGAATCAAAACTCATCTAGAGTCACTTGATTAAATACTAGAGTCAACTTCATTTAAGTTAGACTAGAAAGTCTAGGAATGTTGAGACATACAAGTATTACTCCGAAGACCTGAAGAATGTGAAGAAGTAGCAAACTACAACGACGAAATCATCCTTCCACTTGAGGTTAGTAATATTGACTTGAACTGTTTCATTCCTAACATATCTTTCAAGTCGTGCTATATTGAAAACATAACTGCAGAGCTGTATATATTGTACATATTGTGTAATACTCTAGTGATGTGACATGATCATAGTCATATGATCATAGTATTAGGGAATTAGACTACGAAATATAACGCTTATCTTTTGAACTTCGTAGATATGACATCGACATAATCTTGTATATATTGTTATGATTATGCGAATGGGTTATGGTGAAGATTTCATCCTAGGAAATAATGTTTTACATTCGTTTAAAGGAAGTACATTCATGAACTTGTTTCGTGAATCGAAAGGGAAATCATTAGGATTATTGGTCCGGCTATTCATTGCAAATCTTTGGATGACCAATATGTGTGAGATGGTAGAACCGATCTTAACTATGTTATGTATCTTGGTATAACTAATCACAATGCCTGACTTATGATTTGGTATGACAGGTTTTTATTAATTGGTGTAACCGATCCTAAGTAATCACCATGTGTTGGTATGATCGATCCTTGTAATTGGTGTGGCCGATCCTAGTAATTGGTGTGACCGATCACGAGTGTTGTGTAATCGATCCTTGTAATTGGTAACCGGTCCTGGTAACTGGTGTGACCGATCACAAGCAATACCATGTGTAGATGGAACCGATCCTTGTAACTGGTGTAACCGATCCTAGTGACTGGTGTGACCTGAAAAAGCGGGGGTCAAACAACCACACCCAATATTTCGTTCGACAATCTGAATAGACAAACTCCAATATACTTTCAAGAGAATCAACTAGACAGTCAGATTCAATCTTGAGAAAAGTATATCAAAGAGTTTATATATCTGTTTCACAATGTAATCAGCAAATCAAACAGATAGAAATCCGCGAGCCTGATTATTATGTGAAACAACTTGAACGGTACCAAAGACCAATGTTCAAGTGTCAATCAATTTATATCAACAACCAAAGGTTGGATTATCTAATTGATTGATCTTAAGGCACAATCTGTGATATTTCTATTATATAGCAAAATATAATGCGGAAAAGAAATAACACAGACACTAGAATTTTGTTAACGAGGAAAACCGCAAATGCAGAAAACCCCCGACACTTAGTCCAACTTTGAACACCACACTGTATTAAGCCGCTACAGACACTAGCCTACTACCAATGAACTTCATACTAGAATGTAGTTGAGCCCTAATCAATCTCATACTGATCAAGGTACAGTTGCGCTCCTTACGTCTCTGAACCCCAGCAGGATTCTACGCACTTGATTCCCTTAGATGATCTCACCCACAACCAAGAGTTGCTACGACCCAAATTCGAAGACTTGATAAACAAATCTGTCTCACACAGAAAAGTCTATTGGAATAGATAAATCTACCTCCCACAAAAATACCTACGAGTTTTGTTCCGTCTTTTGATAAATCAAGGTGCACATGAACCAATTGATAAACCGGACTTATATTCCCGAAGAACAGCCTAGTATTATCAATCACCTCACAATAATCTTAATCGTATGGTAGCGAAACAAGATATTGTGGAATCACAAACGATGAGACGAAGATGTTTGTGACTACTTTTTATCTTGCCTATCGGAGAATCAATCTCGAGAAAATCTTAGAGAAGATAGTACTCAATACGATAGAACAGGGCAAGATCAGAACACGCAACTACAGAGAAAATAGTTGGGTCTGGCTTCACAATCCCAATGAAGTCTTTAAATCGTTAACCTACAGGGTTTCGTGAAAAACCTAAGGTTAAAGGAGAATCGACTCTAGTCGCAACTAGTATCACACAGGAGGTGTGGGGATTAGGTTTCCCAGTTGCTAGAGTTCTCATTTATATAGTTTTCAAATCAGGGTTTGCAATCTAAGTTACCTTGGTAACAAAACATTCAATATTCACCGTTAGATGAAAACCTGATTAAACCCAAGCTAATATCTTTCAACCGTTAGATCGAACTTAGCTTGTTATACACAAATGAAATGTATCCTCATTTAGGTTTGAGTAACCATACCTAAACGTGTACACTATGTTGGCTCAATAGTAGTTAACCGAGGTTAGCTATATGAACACTCTCATATCAACCTTATTCATCTTAACCACAACTAGGTAAAATGAATCAAATGAAACTAGTTAAAGAGTTGTTCAATTGCTATGTTCTCATAGAAGTATACAAGAACAAAATTGAAACAAAATTGGTTTGATTCACTCGAATCAATTCATGAACATTATAGCCACGGTTTGCAAAGAATGCATTCCTTAATATATAAATGTATTAGTTAATGAACAAACCAATTTTAGAACTTTAACCACTCAAGTATGCAAACGGGTACGCATACTTAAGTACCCGGTCTGAGTTTGGGTTTCGCCAGTATGCAAACGGGTACGCATACTTCCAAACACAACAAAAATTTCCGGACCCAAACCCTTCGCCAGTACGCATACGGGTGTGTGTACTTAGGTACCCGGAATTCCACAACTACAAGTACGCATACGGGTATGCATACTATAGTTCCGGTCCTGGATCACATACATGCAAGAATGAATACTATGTTCATAATCCAATGGTGGTTAAGTATTCTATTTCAATCATTGAAACTTTCTTAGAGGATGACAATAGCCGTTTTCACACACTATTAGTATCAAAGTAATTTTCAAGTTATTGAAATAATCATAACGAAACATTCCAAGTCTACACCAAATGATTGTATCACACAAACCATGTAAGATGTTACTCGGCGATTTTCACATGATCATCTTTTGACTTTCGTCAAGAATATAAGATGAACTTGGTTGAAGCGAAAGCTTACCAACACATATTTCGAGAAATATGTAAGCGAGTTAAACTCGGCTCGAAATCTCAAATGTGTATAATCGAATACTATATAGTAATGCGACTTTTGTCTCAATATAGGAGATAGAGTAGAAATAGACTTTCCAAGTGATAGATAAGTTTTAGTCTCCACATACCTTTTGTTGATGAAGTTCTACAAGCTCTCCTTAGTAGTTCTTCGTCTTCAATTGATGAACGCCGTGAAGTCTAATGCTCAACTACGCAATCTATCCTAGTCCGAGACATCACTATAAGTAGACTAGAAATCAAGACTTATAGTTTTGATCACTAGCATTGACAAACAAGCTTGAGATAGGAACGCTTGCGAGTTCGACCGAGCAGTGCTCTAACAATCTCCCCCTTTTGTCAATTTTAGTGACAAAACTATCAATACATATGGATTACAAAATAAATAAACTTTGTAGCTTCTCATCCAAATGCTTGATCTCCTTGGTTCTTCAACATTACTCGAAATCTTCATCACTTCCAAGTACTCCAATGATTCTAAATGTGTTCAACTCAGCATCATAGTTGTTGAAGATCTGTAGCTATAACAATGAGAAAACAGTTGCTCTCAATCATTGTTATACAATGTCATAGTATTATTACACATCATCAAAGTTCAATTGTATCCAACTTTGACAACAATACTATGGTGATATGTATCACTCCACCTTAGTCAATACTTCATCTCACAATGAAGCCCCGCCCCCCCCCCTACATAGTGATCCGTAAACCATATGTATTTGTAGTGTGAACTACACATTAATTCTCCCCCTTTTTGTCAATATAAATTGGAAAAGGTACGAAAACTAGTGGGATCCTCATGAAATTTTCATAGAGATACTTCATGACCAAAAAAGAACAACATACCAACTTGTTTCGATGATTTCACATAGTCGAAACTTAGTGTATTCATCAAGGAGTTTATAAACATACAAGATAACTCCTACAATATTTCACAGCCGCACTCCCCACAAAGATTTGGCAATTAAGCACAAGTTCAATTAAGAACTCTCCCCCATAAAATGTCATTCCCGAAAGAACAACAAGAGCAACCTTACTTTTACAAGAAAAGAAGGATTTCTTTGGACATTAACAAATCACATGAAACATGAATTTGTATCCAAAACTTCAATTGAATTAACCACAAGGAAAATGATCAATTCAATTGGGAATGCTCACATAAGAGAACTTACGGAGCCACACAGTACATACACAAAGATGTGGACCAGGGAAAGACCAATACTGCGGAATAAACAAAGATTCATTCTATTTTTCATCACTATTTGCACAATGACATATAATAGACTTAATATTTGTAAACAAAATTTCATCCTATCTTCCATCAATATTTGCATAATGACATAATAGGCTTAACTTTTGTAATCAAAAGTTCATTCTATCTTTTATCAATACTTTCATACCGACATAAAATAGAGTTAACTTTTGAACAAATATGGGACAGTCAAGGTTCACGGACATAAACAACATATCCCATAACAATTTGCAATATATAAAACCATAAAGATTAATACTGCAAAAATCATCTTCCAAAAAAAAAAAATTTAAAATTTAAACAAATAAATCTAAAAACATTGCAAGATGAAAACGTTGGCAATAGCTATGTGTACTCACAATAATAGCTATTCCAAACCCTAGTTATCCTTCTTAAAAATACAAGAATAAATTCTTATAAGAAGTTTACTAGACAAAATAGATAAAGCATGAAAGTCTAATCATCATCTTCATCATCAGAGACCATAAATGTGGCACGAACCTTATCCATGGCCTCCTTGATTTTGGGAAACTTAGTGGCAATCACATGTAATTGTTCTTGCACACACTTTATCTTGGCATCAATTTTACAAACACCCTTGTGAATTTGATGAAGAAGCTTCATGGAGGAAAAATCAAATGAGTCAACAAGAGTGTCACATCTCTGTCTCTTGCAAGCATTTTCCTTCATACGTTTGAAAGTACAAGGAAAATGATCAATTAAATGCATATTTATAGAGAATAAAAATTAGTATTGTGCATTTACTAATTGGAGATTTTCTATTGAGAGATTTCGGGAATATTGGACAAGCATTTATTGGAATTAGGAAAACCGAATTTTGTCATTCATTGCAAATCTTGAGAATATTTTCGGTTTTGTGAATTCCTTGATGTCCAAACACCCATGGTCTATGAATACCTAAGTTTGCATTTCTAGCAAACTATCCTAAGAGCCACGCAAACTTCATTTCTTTTTGTTTCTGGTGGAGCCGTCTATTAGGAGAGGAAAGTATCCTAATTAGGTGAAATCTCTTACGACCGCTCGTTTAAAGACTTCTGTAGGATTAAGAAGCTCTATGAGTACCGTTGGTGGGAAACTAGATAATTGCAGTGTTATTAGTTTTCGATTGATTTGATTGACTAAAAGTTGTTGAAACCTTGATTGCACCTAGTTTGTTTATTCTTGAGAATCTTCTCTTTTGATATAAGATTCACTCAAACTAGATCGAAGTATCGACGAGATATTTAGAACTGTTGTTATATCTAAAGACATCTTGTGATAATCCATTGTGAACATATTCCGTTCTGTGTGTGATTGATCACAGGAGATTCAAGTGGTGTTGTGCAGGTTATTGAAGATTAAAGAAGAATTTAAGACTGTTAGTACCTGAAAATTACTTCCAGGTAAAACAAATGCACCGCTGTGGTACTTTATTTTAGGTTCGAAAATGAAAATCAAACAGGACAAGCCTAAACCACGATAACAGTCGTTCCGTTCACCTTCGGTCACGATGGAGAGGAAGATGCGTTGATCTTAGGGGAGGGAAGCAGAAAAGTTTGAGAAATTGGCAATGGTATTGAATTGTGTGTGTTGGGTATTGAAAACTATGATGAATACAAAGCTTTTAGGTATGAAAGCTTGTTCTGTCTTTCTGAATAGGCTAAGCGGCCTATTTATATTAGTTTAGAATATGCAATACCAATTTCGTGAGTAGTGGAAGTCGCGAGATATGGAGAGATGGAGATGATGGATTAGTGGGAGATAATTTAGGGAAATTTTACGGAAACCCCCTTTATGTTTGTTGATGGTGGTTTTTAGTTCAGAACTAAAATTGTAAAACCTGTATATAATGCACCGTCATTCTGCAAAGAAACTGAGACATTTAAAAGTGATGAGTGCTCAGGCCTCTTTACTTACATATGTATTGAGCAATTCAGTATATTTATATGAAATTTATCCAGAATGGTGCGTGCAGCAACAATCCCAAATATTCTATAAATTTTATCTCCTGCATGTATTACTCACTAATACATGGCCTGTTGAGTATACATTCTATCCCATGTTCCCCAGCCGAACTCTTGATGTTGACATGACATGACAATTAATGTTCGCTTGCAGCTGAGTAACATGAATTTCCCGAAGTGTCAAGATCAAGATGTACATGGAAGTACTCAATTAGAGGCGCGCAAAGTTATCCCGCTCTCTGAGACATAATTAGTGATTTTTTATGAACACACAAAATTCACCAGAAATTAATTGATTTTGTGTCGACCCACAAAATTCAATCTTTCTAACCTAATTTTATTTACACAAATTAGGTCTTTTTTGCGGCCTGCGCAATATCTCGAACCCTATTGGTCGAGACCAAACCTAAGCAAGCTAGGAAATTGATCCGTCATGGACTAGTATGAGCAAAATCCTACCAAAAGTAGAAAACAAGAAACAAAGAGAAACTGCGGCAAATAAAGGTAACAACAAAAGAAGGCGCGGCCACATCACTTGGCCGGCCAGTTTTCCCTTGCGGGCGATGCACGTGGCCGACCGGCCACGACCCATATTACTGTCTGCTGGCCCATTTTTCTCATCAACCAATCAAATTGCTTTAAATGCGCAACACACACTTTTGATTAAAAGTAGAAGTTGGCTAGTCGCACACTTAATTCCTTAAGGAATTGAACATAGGCTACCCATGTCAGTCTCAAAACGATCACGATCATAAGTTTTGGCCAGCCAATTCGACGAGCTTGGCTTCCTCCCAGCGAAGTCAGACGAACTTCATGATACTCACTGGCGGGCCCACTATAATTCCAACCAATAGGAATTCTTATAGCATGCCAGCAACAACCCTTACCGCTAGCCAAAATAGGCGGATAAAAAAGGGTTTAAAGAAATTAAAACCGCATGTGCCAGTCTTAAATCAATCGTGGCCGTCCAACTTCGTCGACCGAATTGATCGGCCTAGATTTAATTCCAATCAACTGGCAAGGAGCGGACATGCTCACCAGCAGCCCGGCTATAACCCTGGTCGATCGAATTACTCTCTGCCCGCGGCTAACACCTAAAACCATTAGCACAAAACAGGTTGGCCACACGGCCATAACAACCCCATACGACCAGCGACATCACACTATTGTCGCAAAATGATCTCGGCCGTCCAACTTCGCTAGCCGAATCGACCGGCCTGGATCTAATTTAGGCAACCAATAAGATGTCGCCGTGATCACCGTCCATCCCTCTTCCATGAGGACTGATCGGCCAAGCCACAACCTACCTGTATGACTTCTGAACGGCTGCCCAAAGGTAACTAGTTGCGCAGCCTACAAGGGTCTTAAATAAATTCAACGACAGCCAACAACTGCTGCAAATCATCTCAGCCACTCGATTTGGATAACCAATTTTACCGGTCTAGATCTAATTTGGGCCGACCAATAGGATGTCAAAATGGCTACCAGCCATCACTCTCTTATAAGGAATGACTAGCTCACCTTTGGCGTGCACGAATGGCTCCTAACAGCTTCCTAAAGATAGCCGGTCATATTCCTTTTAAGACATTAAGCTCCACGACTAATTTAAACAAGCTTTATATAGCGATGCTTTATGAGCATCGATTATCTGAGCTGCTTGCTTAAAAGCGATACTTTATACACATCGATTACAAACGATGTTTTATAAATATAGATTTTACAAATAATTTAATTATTTGACCTAAAAGCATTACATGCTATTTCTTGCGGCAAGTCTCATGACTTGACTTGTAACATATGACCGCCCGCCGCCTAGCTTGCGCGTGATTGGTCAAAATAACTTGGTCTTGCAAGCAAGACCTACTTAGCAACTTGTTGCATATTTTCCACAAAAATACTCGAGACATCAAACATGTCACAAATGGGGGATGCAGCATAATGGTGGAGCATTCACCTAACGAACACAACGTGCTGGGTTCGAATCACACCACCCTCAAAAACAAGTGTGATCAACACAAGTATCCAGAAAACACCAAGAACTTATATCTTACATTCCGCAAGAAAGTTCCACATTCTGATACAAGTCATAAAACAGCCACACCTTCAGAGTTAACCATTCTGATCTCAACACCTTCTTCGCTTTCCTCCCTAAGATCAACCCTTCTCCTTCATTTTGTGACCGAAGCAAGACTGGAACGGTCATTTCTTAGTTTAGGCCAGAATTTTACAGATTGATCTCTCGAATCTTAAGTACTCCCGTGTAGTGCATTTGTTTAGGGTTTAGATTTGTTTCTCGGCGGCACACCCAAATTTACCATTTCAAGCAGAAACCGTTTTTACCCCAAAACAACTGGCGACCACATTGGAAGATTAATCTCTCGGTTGCAAGATCAATTTTCAATTTAATTTCAATTTTCTCAGATTCAAGATGGTGGATCTTAGGTCTGGGTCAGTTTCCAATCCCGATGCTGCTGGCGCTGATAATACTCTTAGAGCCACTATTTCCGTTGCTAACACCAATGTACCGCTTGCCAGCACAGCCAACACATCTCATGGTGTTACATCCTCTCGCACCAACACCAATAGCACTGGAAGCATCCCCTCTAGCGTGACGCCACCTATCACCAGATCCAGATTCGCTTATACTCCCAATATTTCTTTGAGCATGACACCCTCAATCGTCACCAGAGTTGCCACCACTATTTCGTCAGGATGGGAGATTGGAGGAGCCAGAGGAAACCAACCTCATATTACCATTGCCGATTTAATGGAGAGACAGGAAATTCTTGCCAAAGCTCAGACGGATATGGATACAACTCAGAAAGAGGTACTCACTTTTCTCAAGACGCTAACGGAAAGATTACAACCAGAACCGCGTCAACCCCAAATGGAGCAGACAAGGAATACTTTCATGACGCCCGGCGCCAGTACTTCAACATGATGTATCTTTATGGATGAAGAAGTTCGTGTAGCTCCTGAACGACCATCAGAAAGGAATCAATAGTCCAACTTTATCACACGAGAGGACCTGGAACGGCTTCTCCAGAATCGAGGCAGGGAAAATCCATCCACCATTCATCAGCACCAACCTCCTTTTCCCCCTGACGTGCAAAGGATTCCCTTTCCAAGAGGATATTCTTCTCCCCAGTTCTCCCTTTACGACGGTACTGGTAACGCTTGTGAACACATCTCTCGTTTTTTGGAATCACTAGGGGAGCATGAATACAACCACGTCCTCTGCCTGAAAGAATTCTCAAAATCACTCACTGGAAGGGCGTACACCTGGTACAACAACATTGCACCAAACAGCATAGCCAATTGGTGTGAAATGGTTACCGCTTTCTACAAGAAATATTTCTTTGTGTCTGAGAAATTCACCTTGTCAGACTTGGGAAGGATGTTTCAGCGAAACAATGAACATCCAAATGATTATGTCAAGAGATTCAGGATTCAAGCGCTAGATTGTCATGATCCAAATGTGACTGAGCATCAATTGGTGGAGCTGTGCATTAATGACATGGTATCCATCTATTGCGCTTTACTTGAGAACCTGCGCTTCCAGACATTCTTCGAACTTCATGAAGCCGCTAAGCGGTCGGCCACAACAGCACCAACCTTGCTGGAAAGAACCAGGCCCGCCAGGAATGAAGATGCACGTGAGACTCGAGGGAACAAATGTCTCATAAACAAATAATACAACACTCAACCCTCTGTAAGTGTGGTGAGTGAGGGAGGAAAAATAAAATCTACAGCTGCATAATAACAACCCAAACGTGCGGCACCAGCGCAGCAGACAACTCAAACCCGAAAAGCTTCGACTAAGACGCCTGCATAACAACAAGAAACTGGAGAGGCTGCTCTAACCTTCCCGTTTCCGATTGAAGAGGTAATGGAACTCCTAGAAGCATGGATTCAAGATGACGCCATCAAGCTACCTCCTCTCAGACGTCCGCCAACTGAAGAAGAAATGGCAAATCCCAAATATTGCTGTTACCATAGGTTCGTCAATCACCCAACCAGTGACTGCAACAAATTGAAGCGCAATTTCAAAGAGAAGGTGGATGCAGGAGAACTTCAATTAGGAACTGAAGGAGTTCACAGAGATCCCTTTCCTGTCAGGAGATGCATGATTTCTGGGGACTCCGTCCACAAAACCGCACAATCTATGATGGAGCATTTATGTGAGATTCTGTATTTCTCCAAGGCGCAGTGTCAAGACATATTTGCAGCCCTCAACCGTGTTGTATCAGGCAAGTGGCTGTTTCCATCCAGGGAAGCCGCTCCCAAACCCCAACCTTTCCTGGAAAGTACGACTGATAGATGCAACTGGGGACTCCTAACTACCGCTCACCTGAAAGATGTCGAGTTTGACAGCACACTGATTGACGCGGCCTTTGACTTCAATATTGTCACCGTCAAGACTCTAAGAGCTACAAGGATTTCAAAGCAGGAAGCTGTTCACTACCCAACCATAATCAAAAATTCATAAAGAGAATCCAGAGATGCTTACGGGTACATTAATCTCGAAATCAAGGTGGGAGATGCTCTAACACACGCTAAATTTCATATAGTTAAAGAGTACCCAAATTATGATATGGTCATGGGGCGCTCATGGATACACGATAACAAGGCGAAGCTAGGAGTATGTCCTTTGCCAGTGTCTATACCTGAAAGGGTCTCCAACAAGCCATCCAATCCTGAAGACTATTTGTTGCCATATCAACAACTCGCAAATATGACGCAACTGCCTGGAGAGAGTGCATCAGTATTCGTTCGTAGATTCCAGACACAAGTAAGTCTTATCGAACAACCCTTTTTGCATCCAGTCACTCCTCCTTCCGTCAAAGCTTCGGGACTCGATCTGATTATCAACCCAGCTGTCACTAGGAAATGTGAGTGGGATGCTGGTCCTTTCAAGTATTTTGTCAAGAGTTTAGAAGCTGTCTCAGTCAAAGATAAGGAATCTAAGAATCAAGTGACGGTGTAACGCCCAAACCCATTTCAAGTCGGGGATATGGTAGTAAGGATTACTGCTCAACCTACTTCGCCCGATTCCACAGAAGGAAAAGACGAGCCATATCTGGTAACAGAAATTGTCTTGGGAGGCTACTGCAAGCTCATCAATACCGAAAAACTAGAAGGCGTAGTAATACACGCCAGGTGGCTCAAACCTTTCAGTACCTAAAATATCATGTCGTCTCTTCCCTAGAGTTTCCTTTAGCATTTCCCTTTTCATGCAATATTTGTAATTCCTACAAAATGATTGCACCGACTCACATTCATAATTAGGATTTCAGTTTATCAGTTAATTGAAGTATTATTTCTTTTCATTGCCCTTGAATCATTTCAAAACAAAACCTCAAATAAACTCAAAACCCTCAAAAAACAGTTACCTACTAGCTCAAAGCCAAAAAATCGAATTACAGAGGAAGCATCTCTTAAAACATACACAAGAGGGGAATATGCAAAGGAAAAAGGAAGGACAAAATATTCAAGGGAAATTTTCCAGCAGCAGTACATCCCTTTTAGAGAAGACGTCTTTCATGCCCTGAATAGCAGCCTGCTTCAAATTCAAACCCTGAGACAGTCTCAAGGAATCTGTAGAAGGAACTTTGTTCTTTTCAGTCTACAAATTTCGTATTTTTGGAACCCTTTCACAAAACTGGAAAGCAGCGCACAACTACTTCTTCATAAACGGTGTCCATGCTCATACATACCTAGTTGGCGCGCCCCAAATCTTCAAGAAGTATGTAATTTGCAAGGGAAAATCAAACAGAAGGTTGGTCGAATCCTTAGCCATTATTGTTATTTCCCCTATTTTGAGTTGCCGTTTCCAACGTTGCATGTGTTGAGATATTATTGTGGAAGTGGTATTCTTTCCCATAAGGAGAAAACACGACTTGCCGACCAGTACTATTTGTGTGCCGTCTTCCGATCTGCCATATCGCCTCAGAAGAATGGGAAAAACTCGTTTTTCGCAATCAAGGTACTAATCGTGGTATTCGAGGAATGAATATGAGGCTCTACCGTAACTCTACCAATGGATGCGGCGTCTAAAGTTCCAAGGTATTACGAGATTTTTTCTGAGGATTTGGATTTCTCAGTCGGGAGATTTCATTCATTCATCCAATTGGAAACATAAAATTATCAAAGCAGCATGAATGAAAGATTATTATTCAATGAAGCCCCGTCTCCAGCCACATAAGCAAAAAACCACTAAAATATCAAAAGCATCTACAAGCTACTACGAAAACCATTATTGTGAGTACACATAGCTATTGCCAACGTTTTTCATCTTGCAATGTTTTTAGATTTATTTATTTAAATTCTAAAGTTTATTTGGAAGATAATTTTGCAGTATTAATCTTTATTGGTTTTATATATTGCAATTTTTTTTATGGGATATGTGTGTTTGAATCCGTGAACTATGATTATCCCATATATGTTAAAATTTAAGCCTATTATGTCATTATGCAAATATTGATGAAGATAGGTTGAACTTTTGATTGCAAAGATTAAGTCTATTATATGTCTTTATGCAAATATTGATGAAAAATAGAATGAATCTTTGAATATTCCGCAATATTGGTCTTTCCATGATCCACTTCTTTGTGAAAGTACTGTTTGGCTCCGTAAGTTCTCTTATGTTGAGCACTTCCAATTAAATTAATCATGGGTTCTCTTGTGGTTAATTTAATTGAGCTTTTTGGTTACTTCATGTTTCATATAATTTGTTAATGTCCAAAGAAATCTTTCTTTTTTTGTAAAAGTAAGGTCGCTCTTATTGTTCTTTCAGGAATGACATTTTATGGGGGAGAGTTCTTAATTGAACTTGTTCTTAATTGCCAAATCTTTGTGGGGAGTGCGACTGTGGAATATTGTAAAAGTTTTCTTGTATCTTTATAAAATCCTTGATGAATACACTAAGTTTTGACTATGTGAAATCATCGAAACAAAGTTGATATGTTCTCTTTTAGTCATGAAATATCTCTATGAGAATTTCATTATGATCCCACTAGTTTTTTGCCAATTTATATTGACAAAAAGGGGGAGAATTAATGTGTAGTCCACACTACAAATACATATGGTTTACAGATCATTATGTAAGGGGGAGTGGTTTGCATGTGAGATGAAGTATTGACTAAGGGGGAGTGATACATATCACCATAGTATTGTTGTCAAAGTTTTGATACAATTGGACTTTGATGTTGTGTAATGATACTATGAAAATGTATAATAATGATTGAGAGCTAGTGTTTTCTCATTGTTATATCTACGGATCTTCAACAACTATGATGCTGAGTTGAACACGTTCAGAATCACTGGAGTACTTGGAAGTGACGAAGATTTAAAGTAATGTTGAAGAACCAAGGAAATCAAGCATTTGGATGAGAAGCTACAAAGTTTATTTATTTTGTAATCCATATGTATTGATAGTTTTGTCACTAAGATTGACAAAGGGGGAGATTGTTAGAGCACTGCTCGGTCGAACTCGCAAGCGTTGCTATCTCAAGCTTGTTGTCAAGTTCAGTTGCCAAAAGTATAAGTCTTGATTTCTAGTTTACTTATAACTAAGTCTCGGATTAGGATAGAAAGTGTAGTTGAGCATTAGACTTCACGGTGTTCATCGATTGAAGATGAAGAACTACTAAGGGGTGCTTGTGGAACTTCATCAACAAAAGGTATGTGGAGACTAAAACTTATCTATCACTCAGAAGTCTATTCTATTCTATCTCCTAATGAGACTAAGTCGTATAGCTATATAAACTTTTATATTATACACATTTGATATTTCAAGTTAAGTTTAACTCGGTTATTTATTTCTCAAAATATGTGTTGGAAGCTTTTTGCTTTAGCTACGTTCATCATATTCTTAACGAGTTTAGTTGGAAACAATTTATTTTATGGAAACTAAATAATAATTCAAAAAATGATCATGTGAAAATTGCCTTGAAACATCTTACATTATTTGTGTGTGACAATCATTTGATGTTGACTCGGAAAGTTTCGTATTGATCATTCGATCATTTGAAAATTACTTATAAGTTAATAGTTTGTGTGAGACAGCTATTGTCGTCTTCTAGGGAAGTTTCAATGATTGAAATGGGAGTTTAGAACAATTAACCTTTGTTTGGATACAGCACAGTATGCATACCAGTATGCAAACTGTTTTTGGATGATTCAGGTCCGGGAACCTTGTTTGCATACCTAGTATGCGAACGGTTTTAACTGTTATAGTCCGGGAAACAAGTTTGCATACCAGTATGCGAACGGTTCTACCTGAGTTAGGTCCGGGACTTCTGTTTGCATACCCGTTTGCAAACGGCTGGACAAGACCAAAGTCCGGATACTATAGTTTGCGTACAAGTTTGCAAACTTAGTGGTTAAAGTTCTAAAATCGGTTTATTAAGTATGTTTCCATACTCATGAACAAATACATTAATAAATTAAGGAATGCAATCCTTGCAAACCGTGGCTTAATGTTCATGAATTGATTTCGGTATAAGTACTTTGTACAATTACGAATCAATCCGATTTTGTTTCAATTGGTTCATATATATTTCTATGATATAGTGAACAATTGGACAACTCTAATAGTAAAACAATTAGATTCATTTGATTATTTTTCATGATTGGTTGATCATCATATTTGATCTAGAAGTGTTAGATGAATGTGGTTAAGACAAAAGTGTTCATATGGCTAACTTCGGTTAACTATTGTTTAGACAACTCAATATACACGTTTAGGTACGGTTACCCATATCTAAATGAAGGTATATTTCATTTGTGTGTAACAGGATAAGACCATCTAACGATGGAGAGATATTGCTTTGGTTTAAAGCAGACTTAGCTTGAATCTTAAATCAAGATTTCATCTAACGGTGAATATTGAATGCTTTGTTTCTAAGCTGACTTAGCTTTGATTCAAAGCTAACCCTGGTTTGAAAGACTATATAAGGGAGAACTCTAGAAACTGGAAAACCTAATCCCGGCACTTTCCTGTGTCCTAGTTGCCACTAGAGTCGATTCTCCTTTAACCTAGGTTTTTCCAAAACCATTATTGGTTAACGACTTGAAGACTTCATTTGGTATTCGTGAATCCAGACCCAAGTATTTTCTCTGTAGTTGCGTGTTCTG
>JAJJMB010005688.1:1655783-1692248 GCA_023531105.1 Papaver atlanticum | reverse complement strand
TATAAAAAGTAATCACAAAGCTCTTCGTCTCATTCTTTGTCATTCCATAATAACTTCTTCTACTACCATCTAGTTAAGTTAATGTGAGGTGATTGATATTTCTTGGCTTCTTTTCGGGAGTATAAGATCGGATTTTCAATTGGTTCCTGTTCACCTTATTTATCAAAAGACAGAACAAAAACTTCATAGGTATTTCTGTGGGTGACAAATTTATCTATCAGAATAGACTTATCTGTGGGAGACAAATTTGTTTATAAGTCTTCGACTTTGGGTCGAAGCAACTCTTAGTTGTGGGTGAGATCAGCTAAGGTAATCAAGTGCGTAGAGTCCTACTGGAATTCAGAGGCGTAAAGAACGCGACTGTACCTTAATCGGTGTGAGACTTGGTTAGGGCTCAACTACATTCCAGTCCGAAGTTAACTTGTAGTAGGCTAGTGTCTGTAGCGGCTTAATACAGTGTGGTGTTCAAATCATGACTAGGTCCTGGGTTTTTTTTTTCATTTGCGGTTTCCTCGTTAACAAAACTTATGGTGTCTGTGTTATTTCTTTTCCGCATTATATTTGTTTATATAATTGAAATATCACAGGTTGTGCGTAGTTCAATCAATTGGTAAATCCGACCTTTGGTTCTTTGGTACCGTCCAAGTTATTTCTCATATCAATCGGGCTCACAGATTTCTATCTGTTCAATTGCAGTTTGTATTGAGAAATTGAGATATAACTCTTTGATATATTTCTTGGTTGAGCTTGCTTTATAAGCTGGTGCTCTCATAATTATATTGGAGTTAGTCCATACAGATTGTCGAACGTAATATTGAGTGTGGTTGTTATACTCCAATTTTTCAGGTTGATTCAGGTACAAAAATTAGTTGAACTCTGAACCCTGAGGTAAACGAACTTAATTGGGTCTCGATCTTCTCTTTTTAATTAGTTAATTGCTTTTTCAATTGTTCTTAAGCTACTGAGTAACTGTTCGGTTTTTAGTTAAATTTACTAGATGATTATTTTGTAGAGAAAGTAACTGTTTACATCTTTACTGTGAATAAAGATGTAGCAATACTATTGAGGTAGACCGATTTAGGCAAACTACAGAGGCCAATCGAGTGGAAATCAATTTCATGGGTAAGTTTCTGTCTTTAATCTTTGATTTATTTTTATCTTAAATATTATATGGGACTTAGAGTAACTGTTATAAACCAAAAGTTTAATTACTAAGATGCCATTTGTGTCTAAGATTAAGGTTTACATACCTTGGGCACCAAATCTTCTATCTATATAAATAGAGACTTGAACTTTGTATTTCATACACATGAATAAGGAATCTCTCTCTCTTCTTCCCCTTTACTATGTGTCTCCTTATCTATTTTCTCTGTTTACAAGACGTTATCAGCAACGTAACTCTAACTAACTAAGCGATATTGATTAACTCAACCAAGTTTCATGAATACCACAGATTAGCCGCAACATCGTCTGGCCATTATTTTTTATTTGATCGGAAAGTTTCGTACATGGTTTTCTGCATTGATTCCACGATACCCTTGTTTTTGTTGCAAATCATAGCTTATTAATTTTACGATATTTACTTTTATTGATTTAATATCTGGGACCAAACACTGATGCTTTATTTTGTTTGTACATGAACTCACCTTTGCCGATACTACAATGGATGCATGTCGGGAGGATTTGACTTTGTGGTATGACAAGTGGTGTTACGTTAATTAATGACTTAAAACATATAAAGGTGGCTTTGATTATATGATCTGCTGAAAACAGTCGGGTAGCCTATTGTGATTTCACTAAGTTATTAAACTTTTATTATTTTTATTTTATATTACCTTTCTTTTTGGAGCAATATATATGATCCCCGGATGGACGCACACAGTCTATATTTGACAAAACGCTGGTGATTAATTTTTAGCAAATAAACTTTTTTTTTTTTTTTTCTCCGATCCTTTTAATGGAGAGAAGAAAAAATCCACGGAAAGATGAATTACAGTTTATATTCCTTTAGTGAAACTGTTGCCAAAAATTGGTATTATTGTGGACTTTATTACTTTTACAATAAACAATCACATGCATGGTTCATAAACCTCCGGCCAATTCAATTTGGTATCTTCGTCAATTAGAAGAAGATCATGTAATTATTTTTTTACGTACGGTTTCTATATTTTTTTTACAAAAAACCATCCGTCAATCACAAGGTGGATTTCCTCTATTCGATATGACTGAAACGACAATATCTTTTATGTCGATTCGAAATTGATAAGCTGTAAAATCCAATTGGTATTGATTTTCTCCATCGTTTCTATAAGAAAGGAGAAAATAACTTCGCTAAATTTTTGCCAATCTGGTTTGATCTTTTTCGTCAATTATAAAAGAATGAAACACATCACCGGTTTACACGAAACCTAAATCTTCAAATATAGGTTTCTCCACTAATAACCATTGGTTTCTATTTTTTTTATATGGGAACTCACCCATTAACCACAATGTGGATTTTCTCTAAAAAGAGAGTAACGATGATGTTTCGTCTTTTTTTTAAGAAACTTTTTCTCCGGGCATCCTTAAGGAGGAAATATCGTTAAATACTGGTTAAACGAGAAATTTTTGCATTCTTGAACGATATTTGGCAATTTTAATTTTTTACCGTAATAATCTCCAAATTTGTTCTATTTGTAGTTGGAATATTTTAAGGACCCTAAAGATCAATGGGTGCGCATCCGGTTTGTTAGCCTATATTATTAGTCCTTGTAGTGACTAAATTGATCTTGAAGTTAATTTATTTTGAAAAAGAAGTGTCCAAAATCTCATTCTGAATCATTATCTTGTTGTCCGTAAAGGTCACAATTTTATATTTTTTGGAGATTTATTAGCATGTTTTTTATGCTTTCGGTTGTAACCATTAAAATCCATGGTTGATGTTATATTTGTATGTCAAGTAGTTACAATTTTTAAGGACAATTTTTTTTTATGGCTTTTGAAGTCATTATCTACAGTCCAACTGGTATTATTCTTAAAATCCAGAATATATTATGAGTATATGTCCTTGATTTAATCGGATAATATTCTACGAAATTTATTTTCGTATATGAGATGACAATTTCCGCCAGAATCAGGGGGAGACTCTATGTTATTAAAAGTTGACATTAATTAACTTAAAATGTTATATTATTTCTCTCCCATCATGATCAAATCGAAAAAGGTTGCCATTAAATAGGCGTGAAAATATCTCAATTAGCTTTCCCATAAGCTTAATTATGCCGTTTGAAAATGCAAATCCAATCACATCTAGCAATCATGTAGCATTTTTATATAGGCTATAGATAGTGCTCCAATAGAGTCTATCATAATACGATTCACGTCCCCAAATTTCATATCTTCTCATTTGAATAATAGGAGATTATGATGCCTGCGGGCACTGGTACCAGTAATTCTATGAATTGTGTGGGATCATAGTTAATTAATATGCTGTCGAATATTCATTTAGTGTAGCTACTGAAATAATAAAAATGGTGGTTGTGAACCCCTTTGCAGAGGAATATCGACATACGTGATTGGTTAGCATACAATCCAATTAAGTTGGATTAATTTCTCAATTAACGCGATTTTGGATCCAAGACTTTACACATTAAAATTACAAGCCTATTACTTACAGGTTGGTGTAGTCATAATGTGTTATATGAGAAATATGTTCGTTGTAAAAACGATCTGAGGGTCTATTATTTCTCAGACCCGAGGATTGATTCAATAAATTTTTGTTCTCTATGTATGATGCTTTAAGCGTGGTAGTCCTTGAAGGACTCGTATTGCATTTACACAAGAAATGTGGTTGGGAACATATTCAGGCAGCCACCTGACTTGATTATGTCAGGTTGAACAATCCTCTATATGTTTTTAGAAATTTGGTACAAAACCAAGAATCCATATTAAATAATTAATGATATCAAGTCTCTTGAGGAGTCCTTAAAAACACAAAAATCCACGCTTTAGCAGCATAAATTCTATTTTATTTCTATCTTTCTTTCTTAAATCTGCAGTTAGAATTATGCTAGCATAAACTCGTCTTTAAGATAGACTAGAGTTATTCTTTTGATGCTTATTTTTTGAAAAACTCATATAGTTGGGTTAGCATCGATAAATATCAAAAGTTGTACTCTTTTCCCTTCGTTTCAGGTTTTGTCCCATGTGGTTTTCCTGATAAGGTTTTAGCGACAACATCTTTGACGTTTAAATTTCTTTTAATGTTGATATTTGTGCTCTTTTTCCTTCGTCCATATTTTTTCCATTGGGATTTACTGGCAAGGTTTTAGTGAGGAAATTTATTTCAACATGGTGGTCATCCAAGGGGGAGTTGTATCAATTTTTGTTATTTGATGGATTCCAACCATTCACTAGGTCATTTTGTTAGACCAAATCAACATAACCATCTCCTAGAAATTTGGATGTCCTTATGAACCCCATACAGTGTGTTATTAAATACAGTTTTTTTCATTTACACTAATGTATTTGTATCTGGGCATTTCGATAAAGAAACTACATCAACTATCTCTGCAAATCATCTCCGAGAATCTAGCAAACCAAGACACAAGTCGTCAATGTGTTTAAAGAAGCATGAGACTCGAGAAAATTACTGTTAGAAGACTTACACAAAAGAAGACTTAATCAAGTAGCAATTTTCTTCAAGAAATAACAAGAATCTTCTGCATTCAATAAATACGTTCATCAAATTGGGAAGTTGCGACTCAAAGATTTGTAAGCCAACATTTTACTGAAGTACTCATCAGGGGGAGCGCCATCATCAAAGGTACATTTACTGGACTTATCGTGTTGTACTCTTTTTCCTTTGTCAAGGTTTTATCCCACTGGGTTTTCCTTGTCAAGGTTTTAACGAGGCAACATTTGCGTGTCCAACACTGTTTTAAGTCTTTACGTGCTTCTACAATTTCAGGTTTTTCTCTTTTGAGTTTTCCTGGTATATTTGTAATGACTTAGCCACAGTGGTCATCAGGGGGAGTGTTATAAACCAAAAGTTTAATTACTAAGATGCCCTTTGTGTCTAAGATTAGGGTTTATATACCTTGGGCACCAAGTCCTCTATCTATATAAATAGAGACTTGAACTCTGTATTCCATACACATGAATAAGGAATCTCTCTCTCTTCTTCCCCTTTACTATGTGTCTCCTTATCTATTTTCTCTGTTTACAAGAGTAACAACGATAATGGACTTAGTGTTTGAAAAATTGCTTGGAAAGATGTTTTAGGAGGTATAAAACTGGAATTCCGGCAACAAAGAAGCAATGAGTTCGGCTAGAAGTTTGATATCTATATTAGTCGGCAGTACCGTAACTTACTAAGTAAAATTGGTAAGTTTTGGCTACAACATCCAAGTGAAACTTTCAGTCAATGAAAATAAGGTAATGACAAAACATAAATCTATAGTTTGAAGTACTAATTTGTGGTTTTCGTTCAGTTCCATAAATCAGTAATTCTATTATACATATCAGATGATAGAATTCTGTTAATAAGAGAAGAAAATGCATAGCTGAATTGATATGGGTGTTTCACTTGCTGAGATTAATGAGAGGACCATCATTCAGTTTTCATTTTTGTTTATATGGTGGGTACCAATGCATCTCTCCACGGAACAGCACAAGGTCCTGATAGATCACCGTTGGAACTGCAGATGAGAATGCAGGTGATGCACTTTCCAGTTTTGCGTATACAATCATCTTAGACATTACCAAGTTACTATTGGTTTTCCTACTAAAAAGTTTAAACTTGGTTGTAGAATTTGTTGTCTTTGTAGAAAATGCACGAGCATGCCGAATATGTTGTTGCAGCAACTTGGCATTACAAAAAATCTGAGAAGAAGGTGCCACAGTCAAGGGATATACATGTACCCAAGGCTGACCTATCTTCGTTCCAATCCTAGCAAGTAGAGAATGTAACTGAAACAATTGGTGATGAGGTTTTGCAAGTATAGGTCCTTGAAAAATGACATCTCAGTTATCATGATGGAAGGAAGTCAACTTTTTATTTCAGTTATTGTCAAGTTCCGTAATCCTTTGTTTAGTACATACAGTAGAACCTCTGTAAATTAATACTCGCTAAAATAATAAAATTTCTTAGTCCCATCTTGAGCCTATAGTGCTAAAATAATAATTTTGACAATATAATAATTTAATACGTTTCAAAAATCTCCCTTAAGTATTTATAGGTCCCAAATATTATATAAATTAATAATTAATAATAAGAAAATTGAAAAGTTTTTTAAACGTATCAAAATTTAGGAAACTATGAATCAATGGTTGCTTGTTTTTCTTCGAAGTTCAAATCTAATTGTATTTCATCCCTAATAGTTCGTAATGCACTCATAAGACCCGGAGTTGCATTATTATATTGCAACAAATTATATTCCAATGAATGGATATCTTATTTTTTGTCGTCACTTCAAAGTCCAAATCGTTCAAATTATATGAGTCAAATTCAATTTATTGACATTATAAATATGAAATATTCTCTAAATTAATATATTACTAATTTATCTTTAAAATAATAAATTATTAATTTATCGATAATTTAATATCTTTTTAAATTAATAAAATTTAGTGGTCCCAAGGCTATTAAATTATAGAGGTTTAACTGTATTTTGTTTCATTTCATCTATGTATAATGCCAACTTTTTTTCTCTTCTTCACGGGATTGTCTTACAATTATTGGGCATGATCTAGAATAAATCTTTGATTCGCTCATCATGATTCTCAAATTACAAATATTCTTACATCGATCAATGATGGAATATGCGGAATATCTCGATTTCTTCATGCGGTAAGTTGTTAGCTTTACAAACTACTTAATTTTTGATCTGAACACTAAACCCACAATTATATTAGATTACCAATTAAAATAATATGATATCGAAGCAGTCTGGGCAATTATAATATACATGACATAACAGATCAACTCCTACTCATCACTCATCCTACAACTAGAAGATTTGGTAGTAGCCATTTCACTGCAGCACTTAATACATTAAAACCAACTACGCATTGGGAAAGGAGCAGAACCACAAGATAAGGTATGAAAGGGGTTTTTCCTAGGAGGATGAGGTTTTGGATTAGCAATAGAAATACTTTTACATCTGGTATGATAAAATCCAACTGCACCTAATGAGTATGTTGTGAGCTCTCTTGAGATGGTCTGTTGTTGTTTTTTTTCCATCAATCTCTTGATGGGCATATTATATGAACTAAGCACCATTATATTTTTCCATGTATTTAAATATAGCTAGGATTAATCGTCTTCCAGTCTACCCCTCCTGACTTTGGAGCTGGGCAATAGATACAAGATGGTGTGGTGAGCAGTTTGCAAGCAAAATGAAAGGAAGCTGATCGTGCTTTGCTTCCTGAGAAAACGCCTTTCTTCAATGAGATGGTAATATTTGGTTTCTTAAAAGTTTACTTATTTCTAAGAGTAGTCGTGTTATGTTAATGCCGACAATGATTGTACGGGCTGTTGTTGGAGCCAACCTTGTATTTGTCTCGACAATTTGATGTTACAAACGAATGTATAGAGTTGGAAGCTTTATAATTTCTTAGTGATTTAGCTCTTCCTCGGGACAAGTATGGTTTTATTTCGTGATACTTCGGTGTTGGTTGTTCCCTCATATCATTTGTGCTTATGCACTAGCTAAATACTTAGACGTTTATGTAAGAATTTCTTGCTTGATCATTTGGACACAAAATGGGCTCAATTAGTTGTAGCAAAATGCATAAGTTTAACTTCAGTGGTAGTCAGTATTGGTAATTCCAATTAGTCAAGCTTACTACACATTTTATGTTGAAGTTTTAAATTTTTCCGTTCGGGTTCTCTTATTACTCCATTGATTTTGATGATATTAATGTTTTTGGGTTACTATGGAAGAAGGTCCAGCAGGTCCAAGTTTTGGAAGTCATGAAAATTAAGCACAAATTGCAAGTTCTGATTTTTGTGAACATCACCTTGCTATTTGTTACTGTGCTTGGAGGATAGCAGTTGGAATAAACTCGAACCAACCTTTCCCCACATATGAAATTTTAACAGTAAGAATTGCACCCGTTAAAGATGCCGCTCGATTTGAATTGTACATGTGGAGTGAATCTGCTTTGGATTAGCCAGTATTAGATTTAATAGGAGGTGGGGTTAATCTCTATGACTATACTATATTGTACAAATTGGATTTTTGCAACTTCAGCTTAGAATCTCAAAGAATTAATCGTATGTACGTTTTTTTCATTTTATAAATTGAAAGTTATTTTTTTATTTCGAAAAAGAGGCGAACCTTAAAAGGTATATTGATAGAATAGATTTAGGAAATCGGAAACCTTACAGAAATTTTTCAAGATCATAAACGGTCATACAAGGTGTAATATCTTCCCAATTCTTACCTATCAAACGTATCCTTTCAGAACTAAAACTAGTTTCAGAAAACCTTCTTCTCTTTCGCAAAGGGGAGGACCAAACATCTAGGGCTAAACTGATTTTGAAAACAAAACCAGTATGTGTCGAAGCACAAGGCAATGACTGGACAAACCTAATGTTCCTCAGAACATGTAAATTACATGAACTTGAGTTTTTTAAGTTTATAAGTATTGAGAAGTAAAATCCATATGTGTTGTAATTATTGAGAAGTAGTTTCTGGAAGGATTGAGAAGTAAAATCCCTATGTGTTGTAAGCTTCCAGATGAGGATATCTGCAGCTTCTGGATTGATTGGTACTTGACTGATAAAGGAAGCAGTATAGTCATCTACAACTTGAAGAATTGTTGGCATGTCCCACATATGGGTTTATGTGTTTATGAGCTGATGGACTTTAGTGATGTTTCCGTCGGCAACTTCTCTTCAAACAGGATTTCCTCCGAGGATGAAGGGGATCCATGGATCATTGAATATGAGAATGTCTTGACCATTACCAACCATCCAGTTACAACCTTTTCCCAGTTCCTTCCTGCTCTCCAGAATTGCCATCCATGTCGAAGAACATTTTTTTGGCTTTTTTGTTTCCCAGAAAGCCTGATTTCTTAAGTATTTAGCCTGTAGAATTCTTACCCAAAGTGTATCCTTGTCATGTAAAAACCTCCATGCAAGTTTTGTCATTAAAGCTTGATTAAGATCTGACAGAGAACGAATTCCCATACCTCCTTTTTCCTTTGGGAGATTGAACCATTCCCACTTATGAAAATGCATTTTTCTATTGTCTTTATCATGTCCCCACCAGAAGTCCCTTATGATTTGAGTTAACTTGTTAAGAATAGTCTTCGGAATTGTAGAAGTGGTTATGTAATACACCGGAATAAGAGCTAACACTGATTGAATTAGTGTTGTTCTCCCTGCATAAGAAAGATTGTGTCTTTTCCAGCGTGTGAGTTTTTCAATGAATTTCTCAATGAGAAAACTGAAGTTAGAAACTTTGTTTCCCTGTTGAAGTATCTTAACTCCCAAGTATTTCTCTTCTTTGTTTATTCTTGAATCTGGAACATTCTTGCTGAAATGGATGGATGATTTGGAATAATTTACCAGTTGGCCTGATACACTGTAATAATGTTGCAAAATGGTGGTGATTGAGTTTATGGTGCTGGTGTTTGTATTACCAAAGAGCATTACATCATCTGCAAACATGATGTGTGAAACACTTGGTGCCCATCTATTAATTTGATAACAACTGTAGAGTCCATCTTACTTCATTTTGTTAATGATCCCTGATAAGTAATGAAAACATATTATGAATAAGTAGGGTGATAGAGGACAACCTTGTCTTATACCCCTCTCCCATTTGAAAAAACCTTCTGGTCAGCCATTAAGCAAAATAGAAAAAGAGGTGGTTTGGACACAGCTCATAATAAGATCATATGTTCTGCCAGTTACTCCTACACTTGATAGGGCTTTACTTAAAAATCCTCAGTCAACTCTGTCATATGCTTTGCTCATATCCAGTTTAAGAGCAAAAGATCCTTGTGAAGTGTTAGAAGTATGCATGGAATGGAACAACTCTTTTTCCACAATAATATTATCTAGAATTTTCCTCCCCAGCACAAAATAAGATTGGTTGTTCTCAATCAGGCTATCAAGGAATGAACTTAGCCTGTTTGTTATTATTTTAGTAACAATTTTGTATAACACATTACAAAGTGTTATTGGCCTATAATCAACTGCAGTACTGGCATTCTTCTTCTTTGGAATTACAGCAAGGTAAGTGTGGTTCAGACCTGGATAAATGCATGAGTACCTGAAGCAGTCTTGAATGAGTTGAACTACCTCTTGACCAACTACATCCCAACACTTCTTGTAGAATAGTGCAAGGTATCCATCCGGACCTGGAGATTTCAGTGTGCCCATGATTTTTACAACATTGAAAATCTCCTCAGGATCAGGGATTTTGCTAACAACCCTATAATTTTCTTCACTAAGTTTAGAAGCATTCTCAAAAGAAACAGAATTAGGTGAGACATTAGAATCCTTAGAAAACATATTTTGAAAATGATAAATAAGGTGTTCTTTAATTTGTTCATGATCTGAAATCCATTCTCCATCATCTTGTTTAATGGCCAAAATTTTGTTTTTACTCCTTCTATGAATTACATAAACATGAAATACCTGGGTATTCTTATCAGTAGAGGGCACCCATTTGGATTTGTTTCTCTGCTGCCAAAACATCTTATCTCTTTTCTCTAGGATTGATATTTTCTGGCATATTTCCTTCTCCTCATGTCCTACGTCAGTTAGGTGTGTCATGGTCTGCAAGTCAACCAATTTCTGCTTCTCACTTTCAATCTCTCTTCTTGTATTACCAAAAGTATTTTTGCTCCATTTCTTGAGTTCGAAACCCAAACTGTGTAATCTATCAGTTGTGTCTCCTGAAGATGCCTCCCATATGGATTGAATGATGTCCTTGAATTGAGGATGATCAATCCAGTAATACTCATACTTATAGTTTGGTTTTATTTTTGGTGGTTTTCTCATAGTATTGAGAATATATAATTGGCGAGTAATCACTCTCCATTCTTGGGAGATGTAGTACTGCAGCGTCAGAAAACATTAATCTCCAATCAGTATTGCATAATGCTCTATCCAGTCTCTCAAAAATTGGTTGATTCTGGATTGCATTGTTTGACTAGGTGAAAGCGATTCTGCATAACCCAAATCAAGAACATCTCTTTCCATTATCAAGTTTCTAAACTCATTGCACCTGATATCAGTACTTGGTAATCCACCATATTTTTCATGTTGGTGCATGAGTACATTAAGGTCACCAATCATGCACCACGGGTCCTCCACAGATTCAAGTAAGTTACTTGTGCTTCTCCAAAAAACGTCTTTTTCGGGATGTACTAGAGGGCCATATACACACATCAGTCTCCACTTTGGAATACTTAGCTTTGGACCAATATTACAGTGTATGAGATTTTGAGTTTTAGAAATCACTTCCAAGTCAACATTATCTTTCCAAAGTAAAACAAAACCTCCACTTCTTCCATTGGCAGCTACAAAATCATAATGCCTGAAATTTAGTGAGCTACAAACTCTTCTACTATTGGATTCATTTAGTCTTATTTCCGAGATGAAAAGGATAGAAGGTTTGCAACTTCGCAGGAATGAGTTTAAGGCCAGAACTGTCGTCTCATTCCCTAATCTACGACAGTTACATGCAGGATTGTATTAACATTTATCCTGCAACTTTTCTAGGCAACTCGCCAAAGCCTCTTCAGTGTTGTTGAACTAACCTCCGTCATAGACTAACATCCACTGATGTGCTTACTTTACATGGTCTATCACCTAATATCACAATTCATCGTAACCAACTATCTCAGAACATGATCAAGGTTGCGTCTTCTTATAGCCAAGATTCACCCACTTTTGCTGCTCGTCAAGCTAAATTGTGATGGAAGTTTATGAAATACTGTTGTCTCGAACATTGGGCTAACTTAAGTGAGAGACCAGTTTGGGCTATAGGACCTCTTCTCCCAATTTCGTCTAAGGAAAATGAACGAGAAGGGGAAAATCCTGGTATTTCATCACCTGTGAAATGTGCCAAATGGCTTAGCTTACACCCAGCAAAATCTGTTATTTATGTCTTTTTTGGATCTCAGTTAAGTATTCCTGTTGATCAGATGATGGAGTTAGCGAAGGGCTTGGAAGAAAGTGAGAAATGGTTTATTTGGGTGCTTAGGAATCCGACAGGATTTGAAGTTGGTGATGAATGGTTAACATTAGGGTTTGAAGAGAGGATGACACATAAAGCAAAAAGATTGATGGTTAAAAATTGGTGTCCACAAAACTGAGGTTTTATCTCATGAATCTAGAGGTGCATTTTTTTAGTCACTGCAGATGGAATTTAGTTTAAGAAAGTTTGACCAATGTCATTCCTATGATTGGTTGGCCCCTTGGGTCTGAACAATATTACAACTCAGAGTTGTTAGAAGAAGAATTACGAGTTTTCCTAGAGTTGGTTAGAGGATTCAATGTGATAATCAATTGTGAAGACATTCGCTGAAACAGTGAGACTAGTCTTGGAGGGTGAGAAAGAAAGCTGAGGATTTGGATGAAGCAATAAAAAAGCTTTAATGGATAGTAGCTCATCTGTTCAAGCCTTGGATGATTTTGTCAGGACTTTGATGATGTGGAGTGAGGATATCACACATTGTTAATACATGATGAATAAACAACACATACAAAGTAACAAATTAAAAGTGATGCTTCATGTAAGTTTACATTAGTGACATATTTTTGAGTGCAGCAGATTTTGTATGTTGTGGAGATTTGCATTGTGTATTGTGCAAGGCTCCAGCTCCTTCTAATGTATGATGAACCATGAACACCAACTAAGATATGAGACATGTTTTGTAAGTACAATTTTTCTTTTCTCATTTTTTTAATAACACCTCAAAATTTACGGGATCATTTTCGCATAGCTCTTCAAGAACCTTTATTTCTATCATATAACTGTAGACCACTCCCCAATCTCTAGTTCTCTAAAACTCTTCAATTTATCATCCATGACTTCTAGGTTTTTTCTATCATTTAATCATAGGGTAACCTGTAAACTAGGAAGATGTACCTGAACTACTTCTCAACTTGTTATTTTTTTCCGGAAAACACTTGAATTAAAAGCAGTTAAGTAATCAGGTTAAATACCTGCTTGGCATCATGTTCTAAAATACTTCATTGTCAGGAAATAGCACTCTCACCTCACAGTGTTGAGAAGATGATAGGAAGAGAGATATTAATTCATGCAAATATGACAGCCACACTTGCCTTAGGGGATTACAATCAAGCATACAAAAATATGAAATTATATCTACATTGTTACATAGCATTTTGTTCTTGGACTGCTGTTGAGGTTGTCTCCACTGGTTTCCCATTTCCTTTACCACCTGTTTATCATCTATTTGGAGGTTGCAGCATCTGTCTTTGTTAGCCTTTGTCCATGTCATTGTCGTCATTGCTCCAATAATGATTCCTTCCTTCCTTGATGCTACTCTGCATGTGAAGATTCTTCGGTCCCTGATGTTGTCTTGTTCATCTGTAAACAAATTTATAACTAGTGTCTCAGTAAACTGATTTACAAAGTGACAGTAACTTGTGATTTTTGTTTTTGGGGTTGTTTTTGTTGTCTCCTTCAGATGCAGTTGGGAGGGTGTTGGGTTTCTGTTTAAACTTTTGGGTTGTGGGTGTGTGGTATTGATTTGAATATGTTGAAGAATTTCACTAATTGTTGTAACCGGGTTGGCTAGTACATTCTGGAAACACTTTTTACACCTTGTTTTCCATATTATCCAGCATCCTGTGGACAAAGTTTCTACTCTTTGGATGAGATCTCTCTCATCAGGTCTACCCAAACCAGGATTCTATCCGAACTCTAATGTTAACATTATTTTCCGTGGGAATTCTACAACCTAGACAAAACCAGACAGCTCGACTGAAATGGCAGTGTAACATAACATGGGAGATAGTCTCATCAGAGTTATCACAAAAGCAGCATTAAGAGGGGATTTTCGGGTTCCATCTACTCAATTTGGCCCTAACCGGGAAAATATCACTGTAACATTTCCAAACAAATAGCTGTATCCTAAGGATGACTTTTATCTTCCAAATTTTGTCCCAAATAGGGTTAGATGGGGGAACCGCACTGGTTAAGCCAGTGGGGGAAGAGATGCACTCATGAGCAGTCTTAACAGTCAGTATACCATTTTTGGTATGTGGCCATATCAATTTATCAGGTTGCGAACGAGTTTTTTGAAGATCTATGGTAACAATATTCTTTACAACTTCAGGCTTGAAGACTTGGTGTAGAAAATTTAGGTTCCATAGTCTGGTTTGTTCATCGAACACATCTCTTACCAGTTTTAGAGTGTTTTGGATTATGGGTTTAGTATCTTCAATTGTGAGTTGGTTCGGGTGATTCATAGGGATCCAGTTATGATCCCATAGAAGAACCTTTGTATCGGTTCCTATTTGCCAGTAGCTCCACTGTTTGACCAATTCCATTCCACTGTGAAGACCTTTCCATAGCCAGGAACTTTTCAAGCTTGGTTTTCCAAGGCAAAGAGGAGGGAAGTTTTTGAAGTATTTTTCTTTCAGAACTTTAGAGGACAGTTGATTTGGGTTTTGGACTATTCGCCAGGCAGTTTTTGCCAACATGGCCTGATTAAATTTACTAAAGTTTTTGAAACCTAAACCTCCCTGGTTTTTCTTCTTACAGAAGTTGGTCCATGCTTTAAAGCATGTTCCCCTAGAGTTAGATTTTTTGCGCCCCCACCAAAACGCTCTATTGCGGCTATCCATTGTTTTTGTGTCTGCTTTTGGTACTACGAAGCAAGACATTTGATAAGTGGCCATTGAATCGGCCATATTTTTTTATCATAACTTCCTTCCCCGCACTCGAAAGAAGTTTACTCGTCCAACCAACTAGCCTCCTATTGTGACTTTCAGCTATAGATTGGAAACAAACAGTTTTAGATCTGTGAGTGAATAAAGGTACTCCTAGGTATTTATCCTCCAACTTTATTCTCCCCACCTTTAGGATATCTATCATTTTTTGAGCATTATCGTCAGAGATTTTTTTTCCAAAAAAGATTCCTGATTTGTCATAATTTATTAATTGGCCCGAAGCCTTGCTAAAGTTTTCAAGCACATTTAGGAGATTTTGACAATCCTTCTGAGTAGCTTTGGTAAATATCAAGCAATCATCTGCAAAAAGAATGTGTGATATTGATATCGGCATTTTAGAAAAGGTGACTCCATTGATCATTTTCTTCGCCTCCGCATCCATTAGAACCCTCGAGAGACTCTCCATGTATATAATGAGAAGATAGGGGGACAGTGAGTCCCCTTGTCTTATTCTCCTAATTGGCTTAAAGAAATCAGTAGGGGAACCATTGATTAAAACCGCACAAGATGTTGTACTAATGCATTGAAGAATTAAATTGATCCAATTCTTATTGAATCCCAATCTTTCCATAACTTGCGTCAGAAAACTCCATTCTACCCTATCGAAAGCTTTTGACATATCCAATTTAAGGCCCATGTATCCATTTTTAATTTTCTTAGTTCTCATAGCATGAATAACCTCGTGGGCTATTACAATATTGTCTGCGATTTGCCTACCAGGGACAAAAGTCGATTGATACGGAGAGATGAATTTATCATGGAAAGGCTTTATTCTGTTTGCGAGCAGTTTCGAGATTATTTTGTAAATGGTGTTACAGAGGGATATTGGCCTAATATCAGCGGGAGTTTCTGGAAAGTCTTTTTTTGGGATAATGGTTATGAAGGTAGAATTTAATTCTTTTAGAATGAATTTGGATTAAAAAAATTGTTGGATCATTTTTGTGACATCATCTTTTATTAAAAACCAATTTTTGAGGTAGAAGCTGGGCAGGAAAACCATCAGGTCCAAGAGATTTGCTTGGGTGCATATAAAAAACAATCAGTTTGATTTCTAATTCAGATGGGATCCCGAAGCAATTTGGTATTATCCGATTCAGAAATGCAGCAAGGGATAAGATCCAAGATTTGGTTTTGGGTATTAGGGTTTGAGGTACTAGCCATTTTAGCAAAATGGGTAAACAAAGTATCAACAATTTGCTCTCTTTCATGACACCATTCACCATTCTCTTTCTTCACCGCTTCTATCCTTAGCTATTTTGCCTTATATGTTGCCGAGGTATGGAAATACCCGTGTTTTTGTCCCCAAGTTGGATATTATTGTCAATAGCCTTTATTTTCCAAAAAGCTTCTTCAAAGTCATACCACTTAAGAAGATCAGATTGGATTTGTTTGATACGAGGGTTATTTTCATGCAGTTTGAGATTATTTTTTGCATGTTCCGGAGTTTGGTTGAGATTTTTAATATTATGTTGAATATTCCCAAAGTATTCTCTATTCCATATTTTAATCTCCTTTTTGACATTTTTTACTCTAGAGACAAACTTAAACGCCTGACATCTACCTCTATGTCCCAAGCCTTTGCTATGATGTCAAAGCAAGAGGGATCTTCATATAGATGCCAAAATTTTTGAAAGGATTAGCTCCATCTTTCCAACAAGGATACGTACGAATAAGAAGAGGGCTGTGGTTAGACCCTGTCGGGGCTAAGTGATAAGCCATAGCTCTGGGGAAGAAATCAAACCAAACCGAGTTAGTTAGGGCCCTATCAAGCCTAGCTTCTATGAATTCCGACCCATTTCTCTTATTGGACCAGGTAAAAGGATATCTTACAAAACCCAAATCCAATAAACCCGATTGGTTTATCAGTTGAGAGAGAAAATTCTCCTCAATTGGATTTATCTTCTTCCCACCTCTCTTTTCACTTTCAGTTAGCACAAAATTTAGATACCGCAGCACTAACTATGGGGTTTCGACAGTTCTAGCTAGATCCCTGAAGTATGTCCAACTAACGTGCTTCTTAACCTTATAAGGGCAACCATAGACAGCAGACAACATCTAATCAAAGTTTCTAGTTTTATCGGAAATTAAGACATCTATTTGGTTATCAGAACTATGAAGAAGTTGAAGATTAATCTTTGAAGACCAAGCAAGAACCATGCCTCCTGCAGTACCAATAGCCCCAGTAGGGTTTACAATAATCATATACAGTTATTGAAGTTTTTTAATTATAGGAATGATATATGTTTCATGATGTTTTGTTTCCTGAAGGAAAATCAAATCTGGGTTGTGTTTTGTGATTAGGTTTTTGAGGTGTGATTTAGTATTTCTACCTAATCCTTGGCAGTTCCAAGCAAGTAAATTAATCGACATACTTAACAAATTAGATGAGCATATGAATTGCAGAATTAAGCAATGTTGAGAATTGAGAGAAATTAAGATGTTTAGAAGAACAGGGAAGTTTAGAATTAAGCATACCTGGCTTACCACAGAGTTATTAGTCCCATTGCTTGAGCTAGCATCTTCTTTGATTACTCCAGAGGTTGTAGGCCAAATCAATTTCTCATCATTTGCTTTTGTGCAGCTTTTGAGAGCATTCATCTGCAGCTTTTCTTTGCTAGCCTCCAAGACTCTTTCAGCAGCTGAAGGAAGGAGGAAAGAGGTGGTAGAAAGGTTTGGAGATTGGTTGTTGCTGGATGAGGGAGCAGACGATGGTGGGAATGGTTTGGTTGTGGGTATTTGGTTTGTATGGGCATTGTATCTAGTAGATGGGGTGAGAGGCAGTAAGCCACCAGATGGAGCAGAGCATTCAGGAGTGCTAGGAAATGGATGTTGAGAGGTCATAGATTTCCCCATGAGCTGATGAGGGAGCTTGAGGTTTGGATTCAGTTCAAAGTCCATTTCTATGACCTTCTCCCTCTGTTTTTTCTGTTGAGACTTAGATTGGGTAAGTAATGCCTTCATGAGATTTCTTTCCAAATTTGTCTTGAGGAGTTTAGTAGACAATTTCGACAGGAATTTTTCTTGTTTTCTTCTTTTGCCTATGCATACTTGTCTTGGTGCAGCTTGCAGTACCAGTAACTCCTTTAATTCCCATTGCAGTGGTAAGTTTTCCTATTTCATCCTTCATTTGATCCACTTCTATTTCTGTGATGCCTTCTTGGGGATTTGCAGTTCCATCTTTAAGAGCCAGATGAGACAGGCCTTGTTTATCTTGGTGTTTCATGTACTCTTCAAACTTGTAGCCTTTCTTTCCAGTCTCCTTGTCCCTTATAAGTGTTGTTTTACCTTTTGCTCCCATGCAGAAAGAAATGTCCTCCACAGTCTGTTGAGAAGTCTCTCATTTGGAATTCAAGTTCAGGGTTGGAGCTTGTGTGTGCCCTTGTATCTTCCTTAGATTGACTCTCTTTGTTGGTATTGCTCGTTTTTTAAACTGTTCAAAGCCCGGAGGAGGTTCGGTGTAGCTATCAGGAGCAGAGATTTTGAAGCAAGAGCTGCTGGTAGTATCAAAGCCTATCTTTGATGGTGGTCCATGGATGAAGCTGAAGTTGCAAAGCTCTCTCTCAGCTCCCCTCCTATCCACCTCACTGTCTGATCTCTGCAGTTTGGATGCTGGTAAGGCCTCAGTAGCATCAGTTGCATGTCTTTTCGATGCCGAACCATTACTGTCTATCATAGTTTCATGCAAAGAGATACCGACTTTAAAACTTGCTTGTACAGGTTCAGCTATTTCAATCTCATGATCCATTGGCTCCTTACCCTTATGCACCAAAGGAGATTGTGTCTTACTGGTTTCACCTTTGTATGTGACTCTATGGCTTTGTGGAATAATTTCATTTCCGACTCCTGTGAATGAGTCTGCTATTGCTTCAAGTTACTCTTCCACAAACCTTGCATCTTCTTCAATCTCGATTTGAACAGCCAGCTGGGGGTCATGACAATCTTCTGTAATGGACTTCTTCACACATTTCTTCCGCGGGTGGTTCATGATCCGGCACTGCTTGCAGAATCCCTTTGGAAGTTTCTCAAAGAAGAGGTTGACTCTCAACTTCTCTGGTTTGCCGATGTTGACAGGTATATGATCCCATAGTCTTTCATTGACATTGATTTCCACTAGAGCTCGAGGACAAGTTAGGGTAAGTTCACTTCTAGCAGGATATTCAACCATGAGACATGTAGCCATACTGCTTGCTATATCATACGGAATTGGTTCTATAGTTAGCTCAGGTGGGAGATTTAGCAGTCGAGCCCACATGGTAACTATATCCATGTTGACAGTTTCAGGTGGAACACCATAATGATATTCTTGTACCACTAGCAGAAATGGTCCATAGCTCCATAAGTTTCTTTGTAGTGCAGCTTTAACTTCTTGTTGGGTTCTGAGACCAAATGTGAAGATATTTTTTTCGCTTTCTTTCATAACCAAGGTGCAATCTGGTGCATACTCTAGGTTCCAGATTTTTTGAACAATATCTTTGGCTTTTTCTTTGCTGAGCTTGAATTCACAGTTTATTTTTGATAGAATCAGAGTTTTGCTTTTGTTTCTGCCATCTTCTACAGTTTTTGCAGAGAGCGTAAATTCCTTGTTTATGTTCAGGTTGCTGTTTAGATTATCGGCTAATTCATCTGCCAGGAGATTTGTTGACATATTGATGCAGCCAGATGTTTGGTTGATAATGAAATCTTTGATTTTCTTGCACCACTGTATGAATAGCATTTTTACCAAAGCAAACAGCCAGATCCAGAATTCCCGCCAATAAAAATTAACTTTCACTTTGACTGTCGAGAGAAAGAAGACTGGAAAGATGGTACTCAGAGGCCAGGTAAATTCCATTAAATGAAGCAGAGGACAGTGATGGACAAGCTCTGCCAGAGAGACTTGAATAAACTGGTAGAATAAGGTGGTTGGGGTGTGAATAGGTCAGCGGGGGGAGAAGAATGAGAGTAAAAGCTGATGAGAGATGGAGGGGGATGTGACTGAGAGCCGTCGAGGTACAGAGATGGTTTAAGAAGGTAGATAGGGATGGAAGGTACACCGGCATAAATGCCAGGCCTGAAAGTAAATTATAATACAAAATTCACCAACTCACCAGTTTTCTTATTAACCCATGGAAGAAGACTATCATTTTTTTTTCTTTCTTTTATTATCATATTTTCTGGTAATTAACATGCATTTGGGTGTTCATAGCATTACATGGAAGGCATTGGTAGAATTCCCTCGTGTATATATAAAAAGCTAGAGTCAAAAGCTAGAGTCTTGGTTTAACAGATTTCGCACCAGGAATTTGCAATGCATCATAATGGCCAAAACCATGATAGAGAACTCTAATTGGATCGTCTTTTTCCCCATACTCTTGACCATACTCGGCTATACTTATCAGGCCTCCAGCATTCCCGTCATACATGTATACAGTGATTGGCATCCTACAGATGTTTTGGTCATCAGTACAAAAACTTATCATTAGTTTTGATAAGCTTATAAGAAAAGGTAAAAGAAAAGAAAATTTAAAAAGGGGACAATGTTTATGTGAATGATTTACCTATCACCTTAGGTTAATCAAGTTGTTTGACATGGGAAGAGATTAGAACATGTGGGTTCAATTTTATATTCTATATATATCCATTTTATCTTGCTCACTTTAAATCCTCCATTAGAAAAGATAAAATGAATGAATTTAGAAAATAAAAAATTAAACCTACATATTTTATCATTTCGACTAGAGCAATGCAAGTCCTAGTAAGTTGTAAGCCCAAAAGGAAACAAATAAACTAGAAGGATATACTAACCGGAGAACATGTGAGGCCATAAACAACTCAGGCTCGCCACCCCACACATGAGGCTTTCTAATCTGTGAAATATATGTGTCGAAATCACCTTCCACAAACCTGTGTGGATTCCATCAGATAAATGCAGAGTGAAATGATATTCAGGTATACATTGCACAAGGTCCTGATTCATCAATTCCTAATAGCATCCGAGCTATGTAAGAAGACTGATGGACTCCACATTAATGGCTTTGTCAACCAAAAGGTACAGTTCTAATGCCTTCCACTTTTTAACTATATATCATATACACTTACCACTCTGTTTCTTCTCGTCTTCTAACAAACTCATCCGCTACCTGCAAAAATTCGACGCACACACATAAGCACTTGCAATTTGATTGCACATTGAAGTCATTTAAACGAACCATAATGCTGAAACCTGGAGCCTGTTAGAGGAACACAGTGCACTTGGAAAATAATGTTCATCAATATATTGTGTATGATATATAAGGAGGGAGGGAGTCGGGAGATACATGGTTAATATAACTTTTTACAAGGTGTGGTAGAAGGAGAATCATAATGACCAGTCTTGCACTAGATGCACCATCCCTGTATGGGAAAGCGCAAATATGCTGATTTAACTCGTGTACCATTACATAAAACTTTATCCAAATCTATGGAGATTCCATAAAACTTCATCCATTTATCCAACTAGTAGACTGAGAGTTCACTTAGCACCAGAGACCATATTCCCAGGATGTAAGGGGGGTATCCCTCAATAATGGATGTAAAGATTTTATTAGCAACCACGCAAGCACAACCGTTAATCTAATAAATCTGGAAGGGTGGACTAGGGGCAACAACTTTTGGGAGTAAACTACTCAAATATAGATCTTAATAAAGGTAAGTATACATATACATACTCTGGCACGCAAGTCATCTGCCAACTCTTTCTGGAGGATCTCATTTGGAGATGGTTTTCCAGAACGCACACAAGCTCCATGAGCCACAGAACGGAACAAACATCTACCATCTCCTGGTATACCTGCAAAAGATGCACTAATTATTTACATTAAAATCACATCCAACTGAAATCTGACTCACTTCGCTAATCCATTCTACTCAAGAAGACTTCTATGAATCAAATAAGAAGATATAATACTCCCCACAAGTCATTTTTAAGAGGAACACTGCAAAACATTATCAAGATAATAAGATACCTGTGCAGAAAAAAAAAGTTCCTTACCGGTTATAGAATAATCAGAGTACACCTTTTTTCCGTGGGAAAAGGACAAGTCACATTCATCCTTTTCAGTATTCTCATCCTTAGATGCTTCAGCATATACTGGCTTTGAGCTTGAAAAGCAAACTAATGTCCCCAATAGGCCAGTAGAGGCAGCTCCATACACACAACTCGCATGTCCTCTTTTCCATCTAGTTTTGGTAACCATTTCTTGTTTTGGCAATGACAATGTCAAACTTGTGTTTTCACATGGCAATGACATCCCAAAACAACAGGTTTGGCTTCCCGTACTACTTAGAAAACTCTTGACAATTACAGATTTTGACTTCCTCCTGTGTTTTGAGAAGCTAAAAACAGAACTGCACCCTTGAAAAGCTTGAGAGTCATTGGTAGATGAACCAGATAATCCACGAGAGATGGTCAAAGATGCATATTTTGGTTGAAATTCAGCAGAATGGAAGTACGAGCAGCTAGTATTTGATGGTAAACAGGACACAATACTACGGACATGTGCACACATTTGCTTCGCAGCACGCTCTGTTAGGAGAGTGACTTGTTTCGCGTACAGTGATATGAGAGCAAGCTATCATGCCAGCATCCACCGAGTCTGCAGCTGATCAAACCAATCCCTAACAAATCAAAGATCAATAATTATTTGTAACAAAAATAATTATCTTTTGTAAAAAAATTATTAACTAAAAGCAAAAACAGTATTTCTTAAACTTTTTTACATGTCAAGAAATCTTAGAACACACCTTCCCATGCATATCAAAATCTAAAAACAATAATTTAGTTTGGATGCATTGATATATTGTTAGCAACATGTCAAAACCATATCATCTAGTACAACTTCATTAATCTATACTATACCTTTAAAAAAAAAAAAATCTCTTTTGCCTGTAGTAAACATGCTCTCCAACTTAATTTATCATATTTCTTATTTTTCTTGCATCTAACAATTGTAATTCCTACTAAAACTAAAAATTATGTGCATCACATATATTCTGTCTCACTTACTTTAATTTCTAACTGAATGAATCCAAGGAAAACTACTTTTTTTTTTTGAAGGAACCAGAGAAAACTACTAAATGGATGAACTCATCAACAAAAATGTCCGTCGTAGAGCGGGACAGCAGCAGCTATCAACAAATCGGAAACATTTCCTATTGGTTGGTCTAAAGTTTTAGTAATTAAAGACCTGAAAGAGGGAAACCCTAGAAACTGATGAAAATGTAAGAATTTTTGAAGAAGAAGTAACGAATTACCTGCGAGGAAGAAAATGTTTCGAGCGTTGGACAAGATTAACGAATAATTTTACGTCTTCGTTTCGATTATGTAGAGATATCTTCAATTTGATGTTCAATTTTCGAACATTAGATGTTTGGCGTAATGACACGAGATATAAGGTATAAACCCCACCCGAAGTAGACACACGTTACCTCTTGTCTTGGTCTCATGATAATGTAGTTAATCTCGGCCGAGATGGCCGAAATATCGCCGATAATATTGGTTTCAGTGTTTATCCGAGATGCCGGTATTACCGATATCTCACCAATATTTGCCGATATTTCTCCGATATTCACCGAAATATCGTGTTTCGGTCCCCGGCCGATATTCACCGAAATCCGATATTGACTACATTGGTCTATTCCCCTAAACTTTTCCACTGTTTATGTGTCGACCCATTAATTATTGAATAACTAGATTTTGTGCCCATGCTACGCACCAGGCGGAACCGAAAACCATCTACAATCATTTATTTTTTTTACTTTTAACTATATTTTTTTTTTGCTTCTACCATGTCGCGGGGCTTCGCCTCTCCCAGTCGCTTAGGATTTTTGATTTTGGTGTGGCTTGGCTTCGCCTCGCCCCGTCCTTTGTTATTATTAAAGAGTGAATACACAAAGCTGCACATGAGGGTACCAAGCAGGAAGAAATGTTTAAGAACGGCACTTAAATAACACTTCAAGCTAAAATGTTACAATGTTATCATTTCCAAAAATATTAAATGATATCCATACCTCAAAATACGTATCAATAATAAGTTGTACCAAATACGGGTTCAGGAGTTCAGTAAGCCAAATCTAATATGAAGAGTGTAACTTTTTCCCGATTAAACGAAAAACAAAAAAAATAGTGCACATCCATGTTGCACAATTCATAATCATAGTTCCACAATTAAGAACCACTTCCTACAACAGCACCACTGCCATAATATAAAAGTTTCCAATGTCAGAGAGAGGGAGTACTTGGAACAGAGAATCTAATATTAGTGAAGCTCCTACCAATACTAAGTATATTGGTGCTTCCAAAAAGGTTGCGGGCTTCAGCTAGTAACAGATTACGAAGAGGGGATAGTAATGAGATTAAATTCACAAAATAATATAGGAAAAACAATGTTCCGAAATACAAATACCGCTTCACACAGATCAGCAAGGAATGTAGCTATGACTGAATCATTATCATATCAGTCGCTTGGCCTTCATCTTAGTGCATTGTATAACCCTCTGTCCCAGCTGCAGGTCTAGTATAAGAAATCGAGATGTAGTTCATTAGTATCCTGGTGAGCATTGATGATACTGAAACATGATTTGTATATAACAATTAACATGGATAACAGTGATTAGTAAAACAATCAAATGAAGAACACGTGTACATCCACATAGAACAATCTATAGAAATCGAAGTTAGATATATTCTATAATCGTTTCTGTAAGCTGAATTGTTTGCCTAATGGACAATAATATTTGAACCAAGAAACAGAGACCATTGATGGATCCTAACCATAGGGCTCAATAGCCCCACAATGCTGCCCATTTACAATATTCACACCTCCTGATTAACTCTTGGGTCTCTCTAAATGTTCCCTATAACTGGTCCAACTAACAATGATCTAGACTCCTAACTGAGTCCAACATAACAATACAAAACTAACATTTTTATCAAAATACCTTAATTTAGGGACATAAACCACTAAAGCATGAACATCATGTAGAATGTCGATTCAAGAAAAGATAAGCACTTACGACAATACAAAAAGATATGTGTTCCCTAAAAAGCCAAATGTAGAACTATAACTACAGTCCCAATGAATGCTCAGAATTTTTGATTTGGTGTGTCTCGGTTTCGCCTCGCCCTAACAAAAGACAGCCATAGCTTCAGGCATTGCAAAATGTTATGTGTCCTTTGTTTTTCTGATTCAGGCCAGCCCAATTTTTCTTTGTGGTGAGAACCACTAAACCATGACGATGTCACATCATACAACTAAAACTTATATAATCACAAAATACAATTACAACCAAAATAATATATATGCATCTTTAAATACATGACAATGAAAAAAGAATCAAATAAGCATCAGAAATATGGTTTGGCATGCTTACATTTCGTTTAGGATAAGCATATCGACACTTCATTGGTTGACATAAAATCCACTTCCTCCCACTTTTTTGAAACTCACATCTTAACCATGAAGGTTTTAATTTCCTTTCACCATATCAAGCAATCCTTTCTCGAAGCCATTATTTATTTGTCTTCATTTTTCCAAAATATGGTCTACTTCACAGCTAAATTGCCTATTACCCACAATCATAAAAAAATACACAAATGGTGGATGTGGAGGGACTTCTAACATGCAAAATTACTATCTTCAGGGTATATGTGAATAGCGAACTCTATGTGACATTTCTACAAATAGGTCTCGTGCCTTAAGGGAAACCATAATCACTGTCAACAAAAATCAAGAAGAACTAAAACTTAACTGAGAGTCCACATACTTTTATTTGTCAAGGTTCATAGCTTTAGCTTTATTCAACGCAGTCATTTTAGTCTCTACTTTCTTCTTCCCAACTTGAAATCCACTTGAACCCTTCTTCTTCTTAGCACTACCATCCACCTTCAAATTAAAATAAATAAAAAGGTTTCATGTTACTCAGTCTTAAGGAAGACACCAACCCTAAATTAAGATTGATACAGAACATAAATCATACATGGAAATCCAAAGAACTAATACCAACCCATGAAAGTAATAGACAAATACTATCATAAATTGGAGCAATCTTACCTTCATCTTCCCCTTCTTAGCTTGTAATTTCTTTGTCTCCTTTTCTCTTGCTTCTTTCTCTCCTAATTTACAAAACACAAATTAAAAAACAGAAATTAAAACAGAGTTTTTAAACAGAAAGAAAATTATGAATCAATGGGGTTTCTTACTTCTGAGGTCGACTTCATCATGAAGAGTGTTATTGCTGTTCAGAAAAGAACAACAGAGATCGATATTCATGATGATTGAAAATTGAAATTAATTTAGGGTTTTTATCTCTGTAAACAGAATCGAAGGATTAGTTGATCAATGAAGATAATCGATGGAATTGAGATGGGTTTTTACTGAATTTGTTGGTGTTGTTCAATCGAGAGAGGAGCAGTTGAATCTGTGATGGGTTTGATGGTTTTAGGGTTACAGGATATGAGCTGTTCTTGAGTTGTGGTGATTGTTGTGGTTCATTTTGAGAGTTCTTGGATGATGATAAGAGTTGGGTTGAGCTCGATTTGCAACCAGATGAAGAAATCAAGTTACAGATGATGATGAAGTTGTTGGAGCATAACTCAGTTGAACCCACCAAGCTTTGGTATGTCAAGTTTGGTTGTCATATATTAGTGAATCAAAACTCAATTAAAGAGTCGCTTGATTATGTACTAGAGACAACTTCGTATAGGTTAAACTAGAAATATTAGGATTATGAGACATACAAGTATTACGCGAAGACTTGAAGAATGTGAAGAAGTAACAAGCTACATCGACGACATCATCCTTCCTCTTGAGGTTAGTAATATTGTGACTTGAACTGTTTCATTCCTAACGTATCTTTCAAGTCGTGCTATATTGAAAACATAACTGCAAAGCTGGGAATGATTATACTCTAGTAGACATAGTATTAAGGAATTAGAATACGAAGTATAACGCTTATCTTTCGAACTTCGTATATAAGACATCGACATAATCGTATGAATGCTATTGTGATTATGTGTATGGGTATGGGTGAAGATTTCGTCATAGGAAACAATGCTTACATTCGTTTAAAGGAAGTACATTCATGAACTTGTTTACGAATCAAAAGGGAAATCGCTAGGCTTATTGGTATTGTTATTCATTGCATATCTTTGGATTACCAATATGTGTGAGTTAGTAGAACCGATCATAACTTGTTATGTATCTTGGTAAAACTAGTCACAGTGCCTGACTTATGTATTGGTATGACTTTTATTGGTGTAACCTATCCTAAGTAATCACCTAAGATGGTATGATCGATATTGTAGTTGGTGTGACCGATCCTAGTAATTGGTGTAACCGATCCTAGTAATTGGTGTGACCGATCACAAAAGAGTGTGTAATCGATCCTTGTAATTGGTGTAACCGGTCCGGGTAATTGGTGTAACCGATCCTGGTAACTGGTGTGACCGATCACAAGTAATACCATGAGAATATGGTAACCGGTCCTGGTAATTGACGTAACCGATCCTGGTAACTGATGTAACCGGTCCCAGTAACCATATTGAGGTAGAACCGATCCTTGTGTTTGGTAGAACCGTAAACCCATGTTAGTGTATTGATATGATCAATCACATAATTCTTGGAAATCAGATGAACCAGTTCTAAACTTGTTTGGAAGTGTGGTATAATCGGTTCCAAGATTGTAAATATGAAAAAGGATTTACAAATAAATAAGATGTCGACATACTTTGAACATGTTCAGTAACTCTTATCTTTTATTGTTCAAAGATATTCCTTAATAACTCAAGGAGATCCTGGACCGAAATAAGTTGAGAATCTTTTAATTAACGTTGTGCTTTTAATTACCAGCAATTAATACGAATATCTCTGGAAAATAAAAATTGGTAATGTGCATTTACTAATTGGAGATTTTCTACTAGGATTTCTGTTATTTTTGGACAGAGCATTTCTAGGAATTATGAAAACCGATTTGGGAATTTATTGCATATCTTAAGAATATTCGGTTTTGGAAATTCCTTGGTGTCCAAATTTCCTTGATCTATAAATACCCAAGTTTGCATTTCGAGCAAACTATCCTAAGAGCCAGCAAAACTACCTTGTTGTGTTGTTACTGGTAGAGCCGTCTATTCAGAGAGGAAAGTACCCTAATTAGGCGAAATATCTTACGACCGCTCGTTTAAAGACTTTTGTGGGATCAAGAAGCTCTACAAGTACTGTTAGTGGGAAAATAGATAATTGCAGTATTATAACAAAGAAAACATGAGTCGATCACTAAAAAGAATGACGACACCTGGCAGTAACAGGGGGAATGTAAATTTCTGTATGATAATATAAGGACACACTGTTTGGTGGTCTGTTGTGTGTAATGGGGCATGTAGTTCCTTGCGAAGAGCTAGCAGATATGTTGACAATTTCCAAATATTTTGACCGATATTCTAGAACAAATTTTGTATCGCTGTAATAGATTAAATGTATGATCGAGCGAAAAAAAAGAAAGATTAAATCTATGGTTATTATAAAATGATGACAAACTTCTAAGTCACTGGAATAATTGAATTCTTTGTGTTGGGTTATACTCCTTTCATACAACCTATATAAGTTGACATGATATCATAAACATTTCTTGTTTTTTGTGGTAAATTCTCTTCTATGACTCAAATTTTATTATCAAGACCTTACAACAGCAATGTAAATAGAAAAAAATTCCATTCAAAATCGAAGTTATTAGTACACTAGTCTTTTTTCTGGAAAATCTAAAACATTGTTCGGAGGCAGTGGTTTTCAGAGGCGCTCCAAGCTGCATAATGTTTAAGAAATTGCAAAATCTAAAAAAATTCTTAAGAAGATGGAACAAAGCTACATACGACAGAATTATTGAAAGAAAACAATAAATAACATAAAAAATTGATGTCCTAAATGCAACTGAAGAACATGGGAAATTAACAAATGTACAATTCAGTGATAAAGTAAAAATGGAGAGCACAATTGAAACAAGTGAATATGGATAATGCAAGATAATCAAAGAATATGGATTAAAGACTCAATTTTTTAAAGAGGGAGATGCCAACAAAAAGTATTTCCATAGCTTGGCAAATGGCATAAAAAGAAAAAACACAGTATAAAAGCTAGTATCAATGGGGAAGAAATCTTTTGTTAAAAAGACATTGTAGATAAAATCTCCATATATTTCTTTCATTTATTTCAAGACAAGTACTCTCAGAGAACACAAATTAATAAAGAACACTTTACTAAAATTTCAAATGAAGAGAGTCACTGGTTGGAAAGAGCAAGAGAAAAATAAGAAATCTGGAGTTTGATCAAGATTTTCAAAAATAACAAGTCACCAGGACCAGATGGATACAATATGGAATTCTAAAAAAAAAAACATATGAGATTGGAATTTCAATTGAAGGAAAAAATAGATCGGAGAACAATTTGATCATTCATAAGTTTAATCCTTAAAAAGGAACTAGTTGGAAACCCCACAAGACATCAGGACAATAAGTCTAGTGAAAAGTATGCATAAGGTAATCTATAAAGTTCTAACTCAAAGATTAAATACAATACTCCAAAAACTTATTTCTGAAAGCAAGGCGTGTCTATAAAAGAAAAGCAAATCTTTGACGGTATCTTAATATAAGGATAACAATTGTTTCTAGACTCAAAATCAATGCTCCTGGCATATTGTGCAAACTTTATATTCAAAAAGTCTTTGATAATGTTAATTGGAACGCCATTCAACATGTTCTTGAATGCTCAGGGTATGGACAAAAATGGACCAACTTGGCGATGTGGTGTATCTCTCCCGTACAACACTCATTGCTAATCAATAAGAGTTGAACTGATATGTTCAAACACAGAAGGGACCAAGACAAGGAGATCTACTGTCTCATTTTTTGTTTATACTAGTTGGGGAAATTTTTACAAAGTTAATGAACGAAGTAATTGAACTAAACATGTTTCCAGGCTTTACATTGAACAATAATGTGAAAGTATCTCACTTGCAATATGCAGATGATACACTTGTTTTCGAGGTGGAATTTTTTTTTAAGAAGCATAAAATATGGTCATCATCTTACAAATCGTTGAAGCAATCACATTGCTGAAAGTAATTTTCTCCAAAAGTCTTTCTCTTAGTGTGGGTGTTGATCATAAGATCCAAGATATAACATACATCCTCAACTGCAGAGTTGAAAGGCTCCCCGTAAAATACATAGGATTGCCAGTTTGAGCAACTTGTAGAAGTACATACATTTAGGATACTACCACTGCTTCAAATAAAAGGATACTATTGTTAGAAAACTGCTCGGTCGAACTCTCAAGCGTTGCTATCTCAAGATTGTTTGTCAAGTTTAGTTGATCAAAACTATATACTTAATTTCTAGTCTACTTATAGATATGTCTCGGATTAGGATAGAAGTGTGTAGTTGAGCTTTAGACTTCACGGAGTTCACCAATTGAAGAAGAATATCTACTGAAGATCTTGGAGGAACTTAATCAACAAAAGGTATGTGGAGACTAAAACTTATCTATCACTCAGAAGTATATTTTATTCCATATTCTTATGAGACTAAGTCGTATATCTATAAATAGTTTTATATTATACACAATTGAAATTTCGAGATGAGTTTATCTCGTATATCTATTTCTCAAAATATGTGTTGGAAGCTTTTAGCTTTAGCTAAGTTCATCGTATACTTGACGAGTTTAGTTGGAGACAATTTATTTGTTGGAAACTAAATATTAAGTCAAAGATGATCATGTGAAAATTACCTTGAACATCTTACATGATTTGTGTGTTTTCGATTTGATTTGATTGACTAACGGTTGTTGAACTTTGATTGCACCTAGTTTGTTTATTCTTGAGAATCTTCTTTTCTGATATAAGATTCACTCAAACTAGATCGAAGTGTCGACGGGATCTTTAGAACTGTTTGTAGATCTAAAGACATCTTGTGATAATCCATTGTTAACAGACTCCGTTCTGTGTGTGATTGATCACAAGAGATTCAAGTTGTGGTTTGCAGGTGTTTATTGAAGATTTAAGAAGATTTGAAGACAAAAAAGATTTCTTATTTGGTTTCTATATCTTTGGTGTGCAAAAAACTTGATCGGCTGGGATCCAACTATAATCGGTTTATCTTGATAGACTTGATTGATTAGTTGCGTAGATCGGCATCAGTATTTAGTATCTTGGTAGATCCTATTATTGATTGCAAAATCTAAACTCAACTACTTTGGTAGTTGTTGAATAGATAGATCTAAACCCGACAAAGGAGTTTATTAGATTAAACAGAAGAGCCTTTGTCTAACTCATATCACTGAGATTGAATAGAGTTGTTACCGAACAGATTTGTTGTTCCTTTACTGTTTGGAATATGAAGCAAAAGAATTGTTCTAGTGCGTGCACTTATTGAATGTCGGAAGCGCAGGGATACTGAAGAAACTAGGTGAACTACATGTTTAGTTGCTTGGTCTCAACTATACAAAGTTGGTTTAGATTTTGTATAGCGGCTTAATTCTGAGAGTATTCAATTCTGGACTAGGTCCCAGGGTTTTTCTACATTTGCGGTTTCCTCGTTAACAAAATCTTGTTGTGTCATTTACTTTTGTTTTCCGCAATTATAATTGTTGTTATTATAATTTAAAGTAAATTACACAAACGTTAACTCTGTATTACTTGATAGTGATCCTATAGAGTTTGGTTAAGTCTGAACCTATTATCAAGTAATCACACTTTGATTGTTGTATTGTTTTGATCTCGTATCCATAGACGATCACACAAAGTGTGAATACCAATTCGTTATATTGTCTCGACTCAGTCTACAGACAATCACTTTCGGTAAGAGGACTTATAGGTGGAAAAGTTTAAGATTGTGGTATATTTGGGTACCCTCGTCTTTTCAATTGGTATCAGAGCAGGCAAACACGAAAAGATCTAACAATCTGTGTTTGGTGCGATCCAACTATAAGAATTGAATTTATGCCTGATTCAGTTAACGTTATGCAAGAGTATGAATACTCAAATGTTGAAGATGTTACAATTTCGCTAACTCATGATCCAGGAGTTACGAAAACATCTGAGTCTATCTCTGATGGAAAAGAAGATTATGATAAAGAGTTGGTAAAACTCCTAAAGCCAATAAGATCTCTGTCTACACGGATGTTAATACTAAAGACAGAATCTATTCTTTTTAAGAATGAGAACAGAGAAAAAGACATTCAACTAAATATTCTAGCCAAAGAGAATATGGATCTCACTGTCAAACTAGAAGCCATTGGTAAATCTCTTACTCAAGATCAAGAGACTCTTCCTATGACCCTGACTAATGATTCTGTTATAATTTCCTCTGATGAAGAAATCAAAAGTCCTTGCTCGACTTTGAGAGATTGTGATAAAAACTGTCTTGTCACAACCGAAATAGATCATGATGTTGATAGCCTGCCTAACTACATCAAGTCAGAAGAGGATGAGATACCAACTTCTATATCTACTGATGATCAAGGGAAACCTTATCCAAAGGAAACTTTGAATCGATTCCGTGAAAGTAATCTTAAGGAATACAACTTTCAGTCACTTGACAAGAAACTTACACTTCTTTAAAATACAGTGGTAAAAGTATTGAAAGAAGTTTCTGGTCTTGAAAAACTGAAAGATTATTCCTCAGTAGAAAGACAGAATATAGCCCAATCCGATAAAGTCAACTCGGAAAAATCAGGAGTAAGAGTTGATAATCGCTTCTGGAAAAAGGTTCCCCCTCACTCATGTTGAAACAATCCTTGTCTACATGAAGAACGATTCCAGAATAAAGGAAAAGAAAGAATTTCTGCTGAAGGAAACAATCAGGAATTTCCAATAATTGTTTCTAGTAATCATACTGATGTACATCATAAGGAAATCCTTAGAATGATAAAATCTTATGAAAATCTCATTGACAGAATTAAAAGAGATTTATCTATCTCTCAAAATTCTCACATCAGTACTGTTTCTCCACATGATCATACAGTTAAATCAAGGAAGGATCATCTTCTCATGAGAAAATACTTTGGGCAGAAATTTCCAAAGAGGAACATGAACTATGTTTCTGATACTCACTGTAAGCAAGAAAAGGCTTACTCCGATGCAACCAGTTGTATGGAGACTGTGCTCTCTCATCCTTGTTCATGCTCATACTTTTGAGATGAGAAGCACATAAAAATAAGAGCACATTTTTTTTGTATCAAAAATGTGTGACAATCACTGGATAACTACGAATCCAATTTTTGTCTAAAAAAAAAAATGTTCATGTTTATCATGATCTTCCAAAATTAGGTTTTATTGGAAATTTTTGAATTTTAATAAACCTTCCAGCATGATAAATTCAGACAAAGGAAACAAAATATATTATGTATATATTTTCGGAATTTCCCTAGTATTTTCGGTCCGAGAATTGTCTCTTCTTAAGAGATACAATCTCTTGCCTGTATTAAGAAACCCTGATCAATTCTTATTTAAATACCTAGCATGCCTCCAATAACTCAAAGTATTACAAAGGTCAATAAGGAGGAAGCTCAAAAGTTTAAGGATTGTCAAGGAATCAATACAGAAAGGAAGAAGAAAAACATATCAAAAATCATGTCTGATTATGATTTTGATAGTTCTACTGGATCTCAAGATGAGTCATGTATGTTGGCTTACAACCTTCAAGATCCAACAAAGACCAAGTGGATACGTTCTGATAGTATGATTGACTATATCCATGGCTTTGAAGAACTAAGAACCAACCTCATAATGACGATTCGTCATCAAGATTGGCTCAAGGATAGAATTGAATAAACAAAAGCTGATCTTGCGGGTTTGAAGGTTCAAGTTGAAAAACTTGAGAAACAGGAAGTGGTTGCAGACAAGTCCCTGGAGACATGTTTCAAGAGTTTGAACACTGAAGAAATTTCAGTAAACAATAAGATCACCACTAGAGATTAAGTTATATGTTGTAATACTTAATCCAAGCAAAAATAGACATCAGTTTTTGATTTATTTCAATTATTGTGTAAGGTCTATTATGAATAAAACTATCTATTTATGAATAAAATTATTATGATATAATTTTTCTTGTGATAGTTTTTCGATTACATAGCCTGTGCTTAAATGCTTTATATTATTGTTATGTTTATGGGATGTTTGATTTCAGTTTTCTTAACCTTAATATTCGATCTCATATGATGTGTGTACCCTTATGGTTTGTGTGGATTTTTTTGTTGCTCTTGTTCTTTTGTTCTTGCGAGAGGATGACAACACAATGGGGGAGAGTTCTAACTTGAACTTGCGCATAACGATATATCTTTCTGGGGAGAAGAGGATGCGGAATTTGAGGTAACGAATTTATTAGTTAATCGTTTTCCTGTTTAAGAAAAGCTTGAGTTTATTGCATATATTTTGCTTTTTCTTAACAAAATTTGGTACAATTGATGTTTATTCCATTATGTGTGTGTGATTCAATTGTTTCTGGTTAAGAAAAACTGGTTTGATATCTTTCTTTATTGTTTGGTATCAACTGTTTTAGACTTAACGAAATTTAGGTGCAATTTCGGTGCTTTAATGTCTATGTTTGTTTCAATTGCTTCTGGTTAAGAGAAATAATTGTGCAAGTCAATTTATTTGGTTTGTATGTATTGTTTATGGTTTAACAAAATACGGGATCATTTGTTTAGTCCAATTCGATTCCGGATAAGAGAAACTAAGTTAATTCTGATCTTAGTTAGACTTATCAAAAGTAAAGGATTCGGTTATTCAAGTCTATTCGAATGCCTTGACAAGAAATATTAGTTAACTAAACTAGTATTTGTCTTGTCTAAAGTGTAAGGTCTAAGTTATTATCTGAATAATTAGAGCCTGATGAGAAAAATAAAGTTAATTCTGATCTTTATTTTGGTCTTATCGAAATAAGCGATTGTATTTGTGCAATCGGTTTAGCAAGGGAACTAAGTTTCTTAGTCAATTGTTAAACTATTAGGGAAAATTGCTTCGGGCAATTGTTTCCTTGATAGCATATTAAAACCAAATTACTTGTAGTTTCGGTTTTGATACTGGTTATCTAAAATGGTATGTGAAACCTTCGTGCTTAACTCTTATAGGTTGTACAATTTTTTTTTAGATTGTAAGATCCTTTCGGTTTGTGTATTTGCTCGGACCTTTGTCATTTTGTGACAAAAAGGGGGAGAAATATATGGAGTAAACAAGTGGTTTGTAATCACTAAGGAAAGGATAATTGTGCTTAAACGTTATATCTAACGAAAGAGTAAAGCATTGACTAAGGGGGAAAAACATATCATATGATGCTTGTAGTTATGTGGACTACAAAAGAGAAATAACAAAGATGTGCGGATTGAAAATCTACATATCTTACCTTTAGGGGGAGTATTAGCTTTGTTATTTAAATGTCAACAGCGGCATTTATGGATTGAATATATGCAGGTTTTTGTGTTGTTGAAACTTGGAATCAAGCGTATGTATAATGAATTTTTGTAATTCATATGATTGTAAGAGTTTTGTCACTAAAATTGACAAAGGGGGAGATTGTTAGAGCATAGCTCGTTTGAACCCACCAAGCGTTGGTATGTCAAGTTTGGTTGTAATATTTTAATGAATCAAAACTCAATTAAAGAGTCGCTTGATTATGTACTAGAGACAACTTCGTATAGGTTAGGCTAGAAAGATTAGGATTATAAGACATACAAGTATTACTCGAAGACTAGAAGAATGTGAAGAAGTAACAAGCTACATCGACGACATCATCCTTCCTCTTGAGGTTAGTAATATTGTGACTTGAACTGTTTCATTCCTAACGTATCTTTCAAGTCGTGCTATATTGAAAACATAACTGCAAAGCTGTGAATGATTATACTCTAGTAGACATAGTATTAAGGAATTAGAATACGAAGTATAATGCTTATCTTTTGAACTTTGTATATAAGACATCGACATAATCGTATGAATGCTATTGTGATTATGTGTATGGGTATGGGTGAAGATTTCGTCCTAGGAAATAATGTTTACATTTGTTTAAAGGAAGTACATTCATGAACTTGTTTATGAATCGAAAGGGAAATCGCTAGGCTTATTGGTATTGTTATTCATTGCATATCTTTGGATTACCAATATGTGTGAGTTAGTAGAACCGATCATAACTTGTTATGTATCTTGGTAAAACTAGTCACAATGCCTGACTTATGTATTGGCATGACTTTTATTAGTGTAACCGATCCTAAGTAATCACCTAAGATGGTATGATCGATATTTGTAGTTGGTGTGACCGATCCTAGTAATTGGTGTAACCGATCCTAGTAATTGGTTTGACCGATCACAAAAGAGTGTGTAATCGATCCTTGTAATTGGTGTAACCGGTCCTGGTAATTGGTGTAACCGATCCTGGTAACTGGTGTGACCGATCACAAGTAATACCATGAGAATATGATAACCGGTCCTGGTAATTGATGTAACCGATCCTGGTAACTGGTGTGACCGATCACAAGTAATACCAT
>JAJJMB010005688.1:1634968-1649326 GCA_023531105.1 Papaver atlanticum | reverse complement strand
AATTATGAAAACCGATTTGGGCATTTATTGCATATCTTGAGAATATTAAGTTTTTGAAATTCCTTGGTGTCCAAACATCCCTGGTCTATAAATACCCAAGTTTGCATTTCTAGCAAACCATCCTAAGAGCGAGGCAAACTGTATCTTTTTGTTGTTTCTGGTGGAGCCGTCTATTCGGAGAGGAAAGTACCCTAATTAGGCGAAAACTCTTACGACCGCTCGTTTAAAGACTTCTGTGGGATCAAGAAGCTCTACGAGTACCATTGGTAGGAAACTAGATAATTGCAGTTTATTTTAGTTTTCGATTGATTTGATTGACTAACGGTTGTTGAACTTTGATTGCACCTAGTTTGTTTATTCTTGAGAATCTTCTCTTCTGATATAAGATTCACTCAAACTAAATCGAAGTGTCGACGGGATCTTTAGAACTGTTTGTAGATCTAAAGACATCTTGTGATAATCCATTGTTAACAGACTCTGTTTTGTGCGTGATTGATCACAAGAGATTCAAGTGGTGGTTTGCAGGTGTTTATTGAAGATTAAAGAAGATTTGAAGACAAAGAAGATTTCTTATTTGGTTTCTATATCTTTGGGTGTGCACAAACCTTGATCGGATGGGATCCAATTAGAATCGGATTTATTCGATTGATTAGTTATGTAAGATCGGCATCACCTTATATTTTCTTGTTGGAATCTATATTAATTGATTACAAATCTAAACTCTGCTACTTCGGTAGTTGTTGGATAGATTGATTTGACCAGGCAAAGGAGTTTATTTGTTAAACGGAAGAGCCTTTGCTTATGACTTGAGATATCTTCATCTGAAAGAATCAAGAGAGTTGTTACCAAACAGATTTGTTGTTCCTTTACTGTTTGGAATACGATCCAAAGGAATTGTTCCAGTGCGTGCACTTATTGAATGTCGGAAGCGCAGGGATACTGAAGAAACTAAGTGACCTAGGGGTAGTTGCTTGGTCTCAACTATACGAAGTTGGTTTAGATTTTGTATAGCGGCTTAATTATGAGAGTATTCAATTCTGGACTAGGTCCCGGGGTTTTTCCTGCATTTACGGTTTCCTCGTTAACAAAATCTTGATGTGTCATTTACTTTTCCTCTCCGTAATTATAATTGTCGTTATTATAATTTAAAGTAAATTACACAAACATTAACTCCGTATTACTTGATAGTGATCCTATAGAGTTTGGTTAAGTCCGAACCTATTATCAAGTAATCACACTTTGATTGTTGTATTGTCTCGATCTTGTATCCATAGACGATCACACAAAGTGTGAATACCGATTTTTCGTATTATCTCGACTTTGTCCATAGACAATCACTTTCGATAAGAGGACTGATAGGTGGATAAATTAAAGATTGTGGTGTATTTGGGTACCCTCGTCTTTTCAATTGGTATCAGAGCAGGCAAACACAAAAAGATCTAACAATCTGTGTTTGGTGCGATCCAACCTATAAGATATTAGTCAAAATAAGAAAAGTAAAGCTAAACTTATGATGAACTCAGTTAACGTACATTAAGATGGTGAGAATAAGGTCTCAGAAAAGGTCAATGGAAATTTGTCTCGTAAGTCTATTCGAAAATCAAGAAGAAAGTCTAAGACTGATAACTTGATTGAGAATCAGGATCCTGATCAGAAAAGAATGAATCCAAAACAAAAGGAGCGTGTTTTGGTTCTGACTCCATTCACTAGTGAAAAATCTTATGTTTCTAAAAGAGAAAAGAAATTTGATTCACTGGTCTGCCCAAGTTATAAATTTCGAAAAATGTTAGAAAGGTTTTTCAAACATGTTGAAAATTATTCAGAAGAAGGAAAAACCATTGACATCCTATATGATGTCCTAGAACTTATTGTTCAATTAAATGTAAGAATCTGTTAAGGAAAGCGAGAAACACTCAGTCTTCAAAATAATCTAGCAGATTATTTGGAACAAAAATTATCCTTGTGCAACGAAGTATATCAGCAAACTTCAGAGTGTGAATTTCTTACTCAATCGCTGGATCATTCACAAATAAGGAATGCTTCGGGCAATTGTTTCCTTGATAACATATTAAAACCAAATTACTTGTAGTTTCATTTTTGATATTGGTTATCTAAAATGGTATGTGAAACCTTCGTGCTTAACTCTTATAGGTTGTACAAGTCTTTTAGATTGGTAAGATCCTTTCGGTTTGACCTTTATTTGCTCGAACCTTTGTCATTTTGTGACAAAAAGAGGGAGAAATATATGGAGTAAACAAGTGATTTGTAATCACTAAGGAAAGGACAATTGTGCTTAAACGTTATATCTAACGAAAGATTAAGGTATTGACTAAGGGGGAGCAACATATCATATTGATATTGTAGTTATCTTGACTACAAAAGGGGAATAACAAAGATTTTAGGATTGAAAATTTACCTATCTTGCCTTTAGGGGGAGTATTAGCTTTGTTATTCAAATGTCAACAGCGGCATTTATGGATTAAATTTATGCAGGTTATTGTGCTGTTGAAACTTGGAATCAAACGTATGTGTAATGAATTCTTGTAATTTGTTTATCCATATGTATTAAGAGTTTTGTCACTAAAATTGACAAAGGAGGAGATTGTTAGAGCTTAGCTCGGTTGAACCAACCAAGCGTTGGTATGTCAAGTTTGGTTGTCATATTTTAGTGAATTAAAACTCATCTAAGAGTCGCTTGATTATGTAACTAGAGACAACTTCGTATAGGTTAGACTAGAAAGTCTAGGATTATGAGACATACAAGTATTACTCGAAGACCTGAAGAATGTGAAGAAGTAACAAGCTACAATGATGACATCATCCTTCCTATTGAGGTTAGTAATATTTGACTTGAACTGTTTCATTCCTAACGTATCTTTCAAGTTGTGCTATATTGAAAACATAACTGTGAAGCTGTGAATGATTATACTCTAGTAGTGAGACATGATCATAGTGTTAAGTAATTAGGATAAGAAGTATAACGCTTATCTTTTGAACTTCGTATATATGACATCGACATAATCGTATGAATGCTATTGTGATTATGTGTATGGGTAAAGGTGAAGATTTCATCCCAGGAAACAATGTTTACATTTGTTTAAAGGAAGTACATTCATAAACTTGTTTTATGAATCGAAAGGGAAATCGCTAGGCTTATTGGTATTGTTATTCATTGCATATCTCTGGATTACCAATATGTGTGAGTTAGTAGAACCGATCATAACTTGTTATGTATCTTGGTAAAACTAATCACAGTGCCTGACTTATGAATTGGTATGAGTTTTATTAGTGTAACCGATCCTAAGTAATCACCTGAGATGGTATGATCGATATTTGTAATTGGTGTGACCGATCCTAGTAACTGGTGTGACCGATCATAAAAAAGTTGTGTAATCGATCCTTGTAATTGGTGTAACCGGTCCTAGTAATTGGTGTAACCGATCCTGGTAATTCGTGTAACCAATCCTAGTGACTTGTGTAACCGATCACAAGTAATACCATGAGTATATGGTAACCGGTCCTTGTAATTGATGTAACCGATCCTGGTAACTGATGTAACCGGTCCTAGTAACCATATTGAGGTAGAACCGATCCTTGTGTTTGGTAAAACCGTAAACCCATGATTAGTGATTTGATAATTGATCAATCACATAGTTGTCTTGGAATACAGATGAACCAATTCTAAACTTGTTTGGAAGTGTGGTATAATCGATTCCAAGATTGTAAATATGAAAAAGGATTTACAAAGAAAAGATGTCAACATACTTTGAACACGAACATTAACTCTTATCTTTTATTGTTCAAAGATATTCCTTAATTACTCAAGGAGATCCCAGTCCGAAATAAATTAAGAATCTTTTAATTAAGGTTGTTAGTTTTATATGCTTTAATTACCAGCAATTAAATGCATATCTCTAGAAAATAAAAATTGGTAATGTGCATTTACTAATTGGAGATTTTCTATTGAGAGATTTCGGAAAATATTGGACAAAGCATTTCCAGGAATTATGAAAACCGATTTGGGCATTTATTGCATATCTTGAGAATATTCGGTTTTGGAAATTCCTTGGTGTCCAAACATCTTTGGTCTATAAATACCCAAGTTTGCATTTCTAGCAAACCATCCTAAGAGCCAGGAAAACTTCATCTTTTTGTTGTTTCTGGTGGATCCATCTCTTCGGAGAGGAAAGTACCCTAATTAGGCGAAATCTCTTACGACCGCTCGTTTAAAGACTTCTGTGGGATCAAGAAGCTCTACGATTACCGTTGGTGGGAAACTAGATAATTGCAGTTTATTTTAGTTTTCGATTGATTTGATTGACTAACGGTTGTTGAACTTTGATTGCACCTAGTTTGTTTATTCTTGAGAATCTTCTCTTCTGATATAAGATTCACTAAAACTAGATCGAGGTGTCGACGGGATCTTTAAAACTATTTGTAGATCTAAAGAAATCTTGTGATAATCCATTGTTAATAGACTCCGTTCTGTGCGTGATTGATCACAACAGATTCAAGTGGTGTTGTGCAGGTGTTTATTGAAGATTAAAGAAGATTTCTTATTTTGTTTCTATATCTTTGGGTGTGCACAAACCTTGATCGGCTGGGATCCAACTAGAATCGGATTTATTCGATTGATTAATTGTGTAAGATCGGCATCACCTTATAGTTTCTTGTTGGAATCTATATTGATTGATTGCAAATCTAAACTCTGCTACTTCGGTAGTTGTTAGATAGATTGATCTAACCAGGCAAAGGAGTTTATTTGTTAAACGGAAGAGCCTTTGCTTATGACTTGAGATATCTTCATCTGAAAGAATCAAGAGAGTTGTTACCAAACAGATTTGTTGTTCCTTTACTGTTTGGAATATGATCCAAAGGAATTGTTCCAGTGCGTGCACTTATTGAATGTCGGAAGCGCAGGGATACTGAAGAAATTAAGTGAACTAGGGGTAGTTGCTTGGTCTCAACTATACGAAGTTGGTTTAGATTTTGTATAGCGGCTTAATTATGAGAGTATTCAATTCTGGACTAGGTCCCGGGATTTTTCTGTATTTGCGGTTTCCTCGTTAACAAAATCTTGCTGTGTCATTTACTTTTCCTTTCTGCATTTATAATTGTTTTTATTATAATTTAAAGTAAATTACACAAACGTTAACTCCGTATTACTTGATAGTGATCCTATAGAGTTTGGTTAAGTCCGAACCTATTATCAAGTAATCACACTTTGATTGTTGTATTGTCTTGATCTCGTATCCATAGACGATCACACAAAGTGTGAATACCGATTTGTCGTATTGTCTCGACTTTGTCCAAAGACAATCACTTTCGGTAAGAGGACTTATAGGTGGATAAATTAAAGATTGTGGTGTATTTGGGTACCCTCGTCTTTTCAGGTTTAAGCACAAAGATATATTCAAAATAAACAAGGTTTCAAAGAAAAACAGATGCAAAAGCAAACCACTGTGATGAACTAAGCAGTTGCTTGCAACAAAACAGGTTCAGGAACTGTGCTTCTATGTAACTTCTCGTGTCGAGAATTTCTGCGAACAATATGCAAGCCCAAACTGGTGATGAAGAGGTAGGTTTCTTTGTGTTTCTGTGCCTCCTTTTATAGCTTCTAACCCCTACAATCTCGTACTGAACTTTCCTAATTCAATGTAAACTCTAAACCACATTCCATATCTCAGTCATTCATCACACACAACTGACGGTAAATACAAAACTTTTCTGGCTGTTTTCTCGAACCCAAACTCTTTCCAAAACTGAAATATTGTTTTCCTGTTAGTGTCTAACTCAGGTCCATACTACTGCCACAACCCCTTGTACCAAGCCTTCAAACTCACAGCAAACCAGCTTCAAGGTAGTGTAGTCGAGCAACTGCAACTGGTAATGGTCTTGCTTTCCAAAACTTCTTTCTGAACTCCAATATTTCCAATGGCGAAACTTCAGGACTGGGTTTGTTTTCTAGGCAGCAACACAGCTTCATTCCATCCCCATCCTCTCGGATCAATTCATCATGACTGTAACAACACTTAACACACTGGCCATTTTCCGCTTCACAGAACATACTCAAAACCAATCCACACACTCCAGATTCAGAAACCCATTCCAGCTCACCTCTCATTTTCTGTGTCGACTGCCAATAACCCGTACACAGAACAACATTATAGCCATAGTTATAGACACAACCCCTGACCTTAACTGTCTTGTACCAACCTCCATTCCATCTCGACTGCAACCACAGAATCCATGCTAGCAGCAACCCAATTTCTTCACTGTTTCCTTGCAAGTTTATTCATCCAACACCATTGTCTCTGCTCGTCTTAACAGCATATGTCAGCAGCAACACTTCAGTTATATAACTTGGTTTAAGCATTTTCATGAACACCTGATGAGCATGAACTGATGGTGTATCTGTGCATCAACAAATCCCCTTCTTTAGTTCTCCAATTCCTGTAAATTCAAGTTCAATCAAACCCATAAATCCATTTCTTCCAAGACTTGTAAACTAATCTCAGTCATTACCATTTACTGCCGCATTCAACCACAACAATAACACGACCTAGTTGTACGGACATAGCAGAATCAGAGTTATTCTCTCTCGGCTCTTTTGAGTATGAATTCCACTCAAATTTCTACAAATCGAACAACCAAACTTCCTTTTTCATATCGAGCTCCCATTTCTTCAAGAATAACCACCAGAACCCATTATTTCAGTAGCCTCAAATCCCCTTTTCTTCCACTGATTTCAATCTTGCAACTTCACCCAAATTCCATCCATATCACACCAGCTCCATTTCCTTGCTTCTCTGTAATAAGGACCTTGACCCTTGGTGAGAACTCATCGACCTTGGAAAGAACTGACGACAACGAGTCTTGTAACAATATCTCCGGCAACTGGTCTTCATTTTCCTTTCTCTGCTTGCAGTGAGGATTTAGGCCTAAATGAGACCTAATTTCCCTTCTCTGGATTTCAGTCCACAAGCACACACGTGCACAATAAGGTGGAGTATTTGTTGATATTGGCACCAGGTAATCTGATGTGGCCTGCCACACATGCCTTCCTTCTGCTACAGCTAGCTGCTCCCACAAATGCCAACTGAACTTCATTGGTTGTCTTTGTTCTTACATTCTGATTCTTCCTGTGCTTTATATCCAACATCGCCAATGATTCCGAGCTATGCTTAAAACCGCAATTTTCCCTCATTTGTGCCAAATCACACTATTGTACCTACAAAAATACTAAACAAGCATAATATACATTGTTTTCAAGAGAAATAACTAATAAAAGTGCAAGAAATCGATATAAGAATTATGTGTTTTAGACAACTATCAAATTCTCCCACACTTATACTTTGCTAGTCCTCGAGCAAACAAAACCAAACTAAAATACAACAACTCCCTTTCGTCGAGGTTACAGTTACACTTAGCGAGTGTAACAAGCCTTTAAACCTCTAGGTGTCCATAGTGGACGAGTTATAGTCTCGTGAGGGCTTACGAGAGGTACACCCACAAAACCTGCTCCAACTTCAAAGAAGTCCAGCGTCCCAAGCATCCAAAGAGCTAGGAACATATAAGGGTTCTCAACCTATTGTCAAGAAGTCAAAACTACAAGAGAAAATGATAAAAGAAGACTAAAACGAAGTCGCTTTTGTTATGTTTTCAAAACAGATTTTCGAGTTGAGCTACTTGCAAATCAAGTTAGGTTTTTTGTTTTCTTCAAAAACAAGTTTTGTTTCTTGTAAAACAATTAGAACACGTAAAAGGAATTTTCCCATAAATAAAACTCTTAAGAAAATATTTTTGGAATTAATTTCCTAAAGAAAGACTTGCAAAAATAAATTCTAGTGGACACGAGTCTTGGTGCATGGTATACGCGCATATTGCATGGGTTGGAACATGTATCTTTTGCCCCACCCGCTCCACCCTCGCTTTTCAATATATCCATAAGAGTATGGTTATATAGTGGATCTCCTTTTTTATTTTTCCACAATGTGGGACTAAAGGTTCCATTTCATTCTGTAGCGCCCCCAAAGCTAGCAGCTGACTAATCCAAGAGATTAACTAAATAAAGAGGCACTAAGGATCTAAATCATATACTTAAACATTCAATTAAAAAATCTACTACAAAACTTAACCCAAAAACTAACCCCGCTCTGAAATATATATATATATATATATATAAGAACTCCTCTCAAATGATACATATACAATAGTCATCTGGTTTGCAAATAGAATATACAGCATAATAAACATAGCCGAAGTTAACCAACGAACGAACTCAACTCCTCGAAGCTTCCGCTGTGCAACTCTCATCTGTCTCTGAAACGGAAAGTGGGAAGGAGTGGGCACATCATCCCTAAAAGGGGTGCCCAGTAGAAATAACATTTAACTTTCAAGTAATCACTGGAATGATGTGGAAACAATACATGTTTTTCCCAAACATTAAAAGGCAACCAATTCACAGAGATAAACAATCATGTATATGGAACTAACTCCTTCGTCAAACAATGTATAATATTCAATGCCAAATTCCAGCACCTAGTAGGTAATATTGTTGTGTATCGCCCTAGCCATTGCATAAAAGCTCGAAAGTAAGTAGGTATAAATGAAGGAGCGTATCCTATATACCACAGATGGGAATTCTCATTTCCCAAGCATTCAAATGGAAATTTTTATTTCCCTAACATTCACAAAGACAAACAAAGCATTACAATTCCTTTCCAAGCAATGGAAAGATTAAAAGAACTAACAGTAATTTCGGAAATTAAAATAAAAAATGCATGGAATACACAATCAGACAATGCATGAATTTGTTAAACATAAATTTTTGTTAAAGAAAACAACAATAATCACAAAAGAGTTAAATGTAAATTCCCACCTTTTTTTGATGACAAGCCACGCCTACCTCGAGATCCGCGATCCACCGATTCATCCTTTAATCGATCGTTGTTAATAAAGCCTAACTGTTAATCACACAAGAACTCTAAGAATCTAGCCAAAATGGCTCACACAAGAATCATACAAGTCTATCTAATGATTCTTAGCCCATTTATGATTCTACACCTTTAGTATCTATCTTTAGCATAGCTAAGGTTTACTAATTCAATTAGTTTGGTTTTATAGTTTATTTGCCAAGTCTCATGAATATCCACAACTTGTAGAAGGAACCAAAGGCTAAATTAGATCATAAGGGTCCAAAATATCCAACTATGAATACATGATACTAAGCCCAAGTTCTCTAAACAGGCCCATTAACAAGGTCCAGTCCATCTGAGTCAACTAACAGTCACTAATGGTCAAACTGGCGTTCACATGTCAACTAACAGTCAACATATAAGTCCAGGTCAAAGTCAAGTCCATGGTCAAAGGGTTAACTCGGTCAAGTTAGGTCAACTGGGTCAAATCGATGAGTCTAAACTGATTAAGACTGAGTCAACTCAGTCAGACAAATGAGTCAGCTAAGGTTCAATCAGTCAGACATCTGACTGGGATGATTATCAGGCAAATACTCTATTGTAACTACAAATTCACTTGTAACCTGATTCTATTCATTTGATCAATATACAAACTTTCATTCTATATAATTCTATAATTTCAATACAACTGCAATTAAGCTTTACCTTGATCTGCATTTGCAGGCTTTCACTAAGATCACTGCCATAACAGCATTACAGACCATCCATCCTATCAACAAATCCATTAACACATTTAAATCTTTAGTAATTCATCGCAGACAACATTTTACACTCATCATGAATTAATCTTCCCAAACCCCAACTGCAGTTCTTGAACTACCATTCAATCACAAATTGCATCAGTACCACTAATGTCAATTGAGCACAACTCAACTGCACATCCATCCCACCTGGATCAATCTCAGTCCCATTACTATTTTCCTGACTCTTGTACTTCATCAAACCCTTACCACCTACACCATCTCATTCACTTAAACCAATTCCCTTCACCAATAACATCAATCACCCCTGTAGATTCACATCTCAACCATTTCAGATAACTGTAACTGTAGTTCAAGACCACTAGCTATACCTGCAGTTCATACTCAGTTCATCATTCCTCTTCCATCACCATATCACCATATTACATCTCCACCTGGCACCTGCTAATCCAACAACACATACAACAACACCATCCTTAGATACCACTCCAACCCAAACACATTCTTTTCTCAATCACCACCAGCAATTACAACTACACTGCATATTTATCCAGTATTAAGACAACCACCACCACCAATCTACAATTCATACACCTCATACAAATATTTCATCTACAAGCCATTTATCCATCATTCACATATCATTTCTAATAATAATTCAAACTCTACAATTCCTTCACTAACAATATCACTTCTAACTGCAATCACAGTTTCATTGTTTAGCCACCTCAACCTCAGTTTCATTCACAAACATACAAACTCAACAATCTTAAACAATTCGATTTCAACTACCAAAATTAAGCAGTTTAAAAGCTTACACATCATTAACATCCCCGAATTGCTACATCACCAAAACAGTTCTTCTGAAAACCTAATTTCTGTTTTGGGGAAGAACAGAAACCCTAATCTTCTTTAACCTTACCTTCTCAGTAACTGAATCTTCAAATTAACATCATTAACTTCCTATTCACCTCATAATCTTCAAAACCCATCTTTCAATTTCTTCTTAACCGTCAGCAAATCGAATTCTAACTTCTATCAGCAGAAACCCTAACTCCTCAATCACTTCTTCAATTTCTTTCTCAAACAGCTTCACAGCATCAATCAACCGAATACCCTTTTGTTCTTCATCAATCTGCTATTCTAAACATCTACTGATTCTATATAAATCCAATATCAGAAGAAAACCTAATCGATTCTCCCTAATTTCCCTTTTCGTGTAACTCTGAATCAACCACTTGAATTAACACTACCACATCATCAGCTTCATCATCTACACAACATCATCAATTGATTTTCTCCATTGAATCTCACGGATAATCAACAGAAGAAGAAGAACAGAGAAGGAGAGGAAGAAAAAAGACGAAGAAAGAGAAAGAAGAAGATAAGAATGAATTCTTCTCGAACGGATTTGGAGATAAGGCCGACCAAAATACTGAGGCGCCCAACAACTTGGATAAGGGCTGCCAAGTCGGTTAAACTGCAAAATAACTATTTTGCCCTTCAAACTAATCCGATGATTTCTTCTTCGTCCGGTATCCGAATGACACGTTCGAGTAGTCCATTCCGCATACTTTTCGAGACCTATTCAATGATACGTGTTTCATATCTAAATCGTTGTTAGATTAATTCCTATTAAATAAAATCTATATTAACTAATCGAGTCATTAGCGGCTAAGACGTCTCTTGACTAGTCTAATAGCGTTGACGAGCTTGAGGGTCTTTACACATTCACCCAAAAATGAGTAAGTATCCTTAGACCCTTAGGTCATTAGATCAAACCACACCAAGACCAAAAACCTTTTACTAAAAAAAATCATTTTCTCCAACAAAATCAAGATGGGAAATCCAAATTGGATATGCAAAAGAAGAAAAATAAAAAGTAAAAAGAATAGAAAATACAAAACCAGTGGGTTGCCTCCCATTTAGCGCTTGGTTTAAAGTCGTCAACCCTACTTTCATCTCCAATAACTCCTCCAGAGGGAGTAGATCACTCAAGTTGATAACTTCTTGATTCTCCGTCACAAAATGCTCATAGTTGGTTTCAATCGATGTCCATTCACCTTGAAAATCTTCCCAGTTTTGGGACTAGAAATTTCGACTGCACCATGAGAAAACACATTAGTAACAACAAAATCTCCAACCCATCGGGACCTAAGTTTACCGGGAAACAACTTAAGACGAGAATGAAATAAGAGAAAGTTCTGTCCTATAACAAAACTTTTGCGAGAAATCATATTTTCATGAAAAGCTTTAGTTTTCTCCTTGTAAATGCGTGAACTTTCATATGCATCATTGCGGATTTATTCTAACTCATTAAGTTGAAGCTTTCTTTGTTTCCCTGCGGCATCTAACTCCATGTTGCACATCTTGATGGCCCAAAAGGCTGTGTTCAAGTTCTACGGGAAGATGGCATGGTTTTCCATAAATCATCTTAAACGGAGGCATTCCAATGGGAGTCTTATATTCTGTCTGGTATGCCCATAAAGCATTATTGAGTCTAAAGCTCCAATCTTTTCTTGTAGTATTCACTGTCTTCTCTGGAATGGAATTGATCTCCCAGTTGGAAATTTCAGCTTGTCCACTTGTTTGTGGATGGTACGGTGTGCCAACTTTGTCAGTAATATTGTATTTCTTGAGAAGAGCGTGAAAGGATATCTGAAAATGGGAACCTCCATCGTCGATCACCACACGAGGTGTGCCAAACCTAGAAAATATTTGTTCCTTCACAAACTCACAAACAACTTAAGAATCATTAGTCTTGGTGGATCTTGCCTCCACCCATTTAGAAACATAATCAACAGTAAAAAGTATATAAATATTCCCATTCGAATTCACAAAAGTCCCCATAAAATCGATATCCCACACATCAAATATCTCTACGGAGAGAATTGGTGTGAGTGGCATTTGATTTCTAGCACCTAGATTGCCGGTTTATTGGCACATATCACAAGTTTTACAAAACAAGTATGCATTCTTAAATAAAGTGGGCCACTAGAAACCACTCTCAAGAACCTTGAAAGCCGTCCTCTTGGATCCAAAATGGCCTCCACAAGCATATGTGTGACAGAAATTAAGAATAGATTGAAACTCAGATTCTAGGACGCACCTTCGCATTATTTGGTCGGCACAATGCTTCCATAAATATGGTTATCCCATGTATATTTCTTGGAGACTTTCTTGAGTTTCAATTCTGAAAAGTATACATGGTACTAGGTACTTGTCCCGTCACCAAGTAGTTCACAAATATCGGCGTACCATGGAGTTATGCCATCCACTGTAAAGAGTTTCTAATCCGAAAAACTATCATGCAAGGGAATTGAAATGATCTGATACGGTATTCTCACTACCCTTCTTGTCCATAATTTGGAGATGGAACTCTTGAAGAAGAAGAATCCACCTAATGAGCCCTGGCTTAGCATGTTTCTTTGTTAGCAAGTACCGGAGCGCAGCATGATCGGAGAAAATAATCACTTGCGTACCTACCAAGTAAGATCTGAACTTTTCAAGCGCAAACACTGGTGGAGTAGTTGATTTATGCGCCATTAGGATTTTATAAGCATAATAAATGACATATTGAACTTTACCATCTCGCTGTCCCAACACGGCTCCAACAGCATAGTCACTAGCATCACACATCAACTCAAAGGGCTTTCTCCAATCCAGTGGTTTGATAATGGTGCGGTAGTCAATAATTCTTTCAAGGTGTCAAAAGCCTTTTTGCACTCCTTGTCACAATCAAAGGTAACATGTTTTTTCAAAAGTCGGCACAAGGACATTGCAATCTTGGAGAAATCCTTGATGAACCTTCTGTAAAAACCCGCATGACCAAGAAAAGAACGAACCTCGCTCACAGTTGTGGGGTATTGTAAGTTTCTAATCGCATCTATTTTAGCTTTGTCCACTTATAATCCCTAGAGGATACAATATGGCCTAGGACAATATCATGATTCACCATTGATGTGATTTTAATTGTTGTAGAAAAAGTGGTAATAAAATTCGTTCAACTCGGACTTGTGAAGAATAATTTTTAGACTTAATTAAGAAAACTAGAAAAATCAAAATAATGTTTTGGTCAAGATTATAAAAAGCATTGAGACTTAGGATTCCACCAAATTCCATTCATGTGATTCAAATAATAATTCCAATCAATTATAGCTCAAATATTAAAAATATGGATTCTTATTCTTTGCCAAAAGTAGATTTTTGAAAAGCAATGACTGTAAATCAAAAGCATGATGTATCAAAAATACATTGACTAAGCATACATCATCAAACAATATCACACCCATTCAATAAAAATCATAAATCAATTAAAAATCAATGCAAATAGTTATAAAAGAATTATTAGAATTACCACATGCGTGAAATAGGGCTTCCTCCGTCATCCCAGTGTTGGGGTTTAGCTCCTCATGGTAAAAATATGCTCAAAAGATAGAAACATGGCTCAAAAGGTGTTTTTATTTAAGGAGAATAATAATACAGCGAATCTGCAACGCTTTATAGTCGTTACAGAAGTCACCGTTACAATTGAAGTGCTGTTAATAAACGATAAATCGGTTATGCTGTTGAAGAACGACACTCGTCTGCGACTGTTCCGTGTGGGTCAATGTTCTTCGTGTTCTTCAGCAGCAGCAGCAGCAGAACCCGGTTTCCTGTACCTTTGATTTCTCGGCTCT
>JAJJMB010005688.1:1602719-1634958 GCA_023531105.1 Papaver atlanticum | reverse complement strand
TTAAATCTCTCCAAAATCTTCCAAAATCTCTTCCTTTCTCTTCACGGAAAAGTTGCGGCAATTTCTTGTTTTAGAATTTCTACGCGTTTCCGAGCTTTCCTTTTGATTCTAAACTCTTACTTAGATAGATACCAATCTTTGGGAAGGTTTATAGCACTTTAATCTCTCTAAAATTTTCTAAAATCGGTCACACACGTGACTTTCCATATTTTGCTGTTGAGATAAAAATCTGTCGATTGAGCCCAGTTTAATCGATTTCAACACCCATGTTAGAAGCCTAGACCCATAAGGAGTCTACCCTATGAAAATCAGAGGTTTGGTCGACCTCAAACTCCTCCAAATCACGATCACCAAAACTGCCAGGAATGTGTTTATATTTTCCCGCCCAAATTCAGAATTTGAACGTGAAGGGGAAAGGTTACCCCTTATCCGTTGTTGGAGTCCGCATAACACTCGTCCCTTGGGTTGCATTTATCAACTTTTCGAGCCAATTTCGCCGTAAAAACTTATTTCTCCAAAAACACCTACAAAGAGATAAAATACCAAAATAAGTACAAAAATGGGTACTAACACTTTTTCACTTCTTTGGACTCCTCTTTTCTTTCCTTCTTTTGCGATGGGTACAAAAATGGGGAAATAAAATCTAAAATAAAATAAAATAACTATATACAAAAATCTTCTTCTTCACTCCTTTGGACTCCTCTTTTCTTTCCTTCTTTTGCGATGCTTTCCTCTTATAACACTTTTTCTTTCCTTTTAGCTTCGCTCCAAATCTTAAAAAGAATCGAAAAATACCAAACGCGTAAAGAAGAACAAAAATAATAAAAACAAATAAATAAATAAAACCTAAAAACCTAAAAACAAATCTAAAAACAAGTCCGCATCGGCGGCGCCAAAAATTGATGTAATTTTTATTGTTGTAGAAAAAGTGGTAATAAGATTCGTTCAACTCGGACTTGTGAAGAATAATTTTTAGACTTAATTAAGAAAACTAGAAAAATCAAAATAATGTTTTGGTCAAGATTATAAAAAGCACTGAGACTCAGGATTCCACCAAATTCCATTCATGTGATTCAAATAATAATTTCAATCAATTATAACTCAAATATTAAAAATATGGACTCTTATTCTTTGCCAAAAGTAGATTTTTGAAAAGCAATGACTGTAAATCAAAAGCATGATGTATCAAAAATACATTGACCAAGCATACATCATCAAACAATATCACACCCATTCAATAAAAATCATAAATCAATTAAAAATCAATGCAAATAGTCATAAAAGAATTATTAGAATTACCACATGCGTGAAATAGGGCTTCCTCCGTCATCCCAGTGTTGGGGTTTAGCTTCTCATGGTAAAAATATGCTCAAAAGATAGAAACATGGCTCAAAAGGTGTTTTTATTGAAGGAGAATAATAATACAGCGAATCTGCAACGCTTTATAGTCGTTACAAAAGTCACCGTTGCAATTGAAGTGCTGTTAATAAACGATAAATCGGTTCTGCTGTTGAAGAACGACACTCGTCTACGACTGTTCCTTGTGGGTCAATGTTCTTCGTGTTCTTCAGCAACAGCAGCAGCAGAACCCGGTTTCCTGTACCTTTGATTTCTTTGCTCTGTCGTGTTCTAAACTTTCCCTAACTTTCGACACCCCTTCTATATGACCCAACCAATCTATTTATATCAAAAAGAGCGATTAAATCTCTCCAAAATCTCTTCCTTTCTCTTCACGGCAAAGTTGCGGCAATTTCTTGTTTTAGAATTTCTACGCGTTTCTGAGCTTTCCTTTTGATTCTAAACTCTTCCTTAGATAGATACCAATCTTTGGGAAGGTTTATAGCACTTTAATCTCTCTAAAATTTCCTAAAATCGGTCACACACGTAACTTTCCATATTTTGCTGTTGAGATAAAAAGCCGTCGATTGAGCCCCCATGTTAGATTCCTAGACCCATAAGGAGTCTACCTTATGAAAATCAGAGGTTTAGTCGACCTCAAACTCCTCCAAATCATGATGTGTTTTAATTTTGTTGTAAAAATAGTGGTAATAAGATTCGATTTTCGAACTTGTGAAGGATAACTTTAGACTTAAATTTTAAAACTAAAATATAAAAAATCACTGATATTTATAACAAACACTGACAAAATTGATATCAATATTAAAAGAACACTGAGGCTAAGATTCCACTATTTTCCAAGTTCAAAGTGATTAAATCCAGTATTTATATTTATTCAATTTTTGCGTTTAATTTGATTCTAAGCTATTGCAACATGTAGATTTTCAAAATAACAAGTGTAAATCCGAAGTATAGAGCATCAAAAACCTATGGCTAAGCATGCTCTATCAAAAGAAATAACAATTGCTTAACAAAAATCATTCAAACAATTATAAATCAAGGCAAATAATCATAAATAATTGGAATAAAATAAATTATACCACTTTTTGTTGGAAAAATAGCTTCCTCTATCGCCTCAGCAATGGGGTTTAGCTCCTCATATTAATCATAATCTCAAAATACATGTTTATGGCTCAAAAGTTGATTAAAAGGGAGAAAAGTGTTAAAGCAGCGGATTCTGTAGTTGCTGAAGGTCTAAAACAAGAGTCAGAATCGTTGCTGAAGGGCTTCGGTGACTGCAAGAAGGTGCGACCGTATATCATTGTCACTGAAAATAAGTCTGCCTCTGCAACTGACTCCGAGGGTCTTATGTTCTTCGTGTTCTTCTTTTTCGCAGCAGCAGAAAAAAATTTCAACTCGTGATTTCAGCTCTCTGTTCTCTTCTAAACTTCTCCAAAGTGTTCGTTACCCTTCCTTAGCCTCTCTAGAGCTTATATATATCTCACAGCTCGGTTTAAACTCGATCAAAATCTCTTTTTCTTCCCCAAAAATAAAATTTTCTTCTTGGCCAAGTTTTGGATATTCTAACCTGTTTAATCACTTCACCTCCTTCCTGAATTATCCAAACTATCCTCTTATGCTTCTACAAACAAATCCTTGCAAAATATAGCACGTAACTTCCAAATATAATTCGAAACTTGCCTGTTTCCATTTTTATTTTATTTTTCTTCCCTGTTTTATCAAAACCCGATCATTCAGCCCATTCTAATCGATACAAACAGATGTACCAACCCTATTTACTCCATTCAAGTCCAGCCCAACTTAGTTTCGATCCAAAACTTGCCAGGAAGTTACGCAGGCGACATTTGGTTTTCCCGCCAAAACTAAATTTCAAACGAAGGGGATGACCTCCCCTTATCCAATCCCGGTCTGTGCTTAGCAGCTGCCTGGAAATGGGTTACCCCTTATCCAAGATGAGAGTCCGAATAGCAAATGTCCTCCCAGGTGCCTTCAACAACTTTTCGAGCTAATTTCGCCGCAAAAACCTATTTTTCCAAAAAATACCTACAAGGGATAAAATACCAAAATTAGTACAAAAATGGGTACTAACACTATACATAAAAGAGATGAAAATAGACACATAAATGAGTCTATCAAATCACGATCACCAAAACTGCCAGGAATGTGTTTATATTTTCCCGCCCAAATTCATAATTTGAACGTGAAGGGGAAAGGTTACCCCTTATCCGTTGCTGGAGTCCGCATAACACTCGTCCCTTGGGTTGCATTTATCAACTTTTCGAGCCAGTTTCGCCGCAAAAGCTTATTTCTCCAAAAACACCTACAAAGAGATAAAATACCAAAATAAGTACAAAAATGGGTACTAACAGTATACAGACACATAAATGCGTCTATCAACCATAAAATGATACTTTTCCCAATTAAGAACGAGATTGTTTCTACACATTTTGTAAGAATCAGTGTAAGGTTGTCTAAGCACTTGTCAAAAGAATCACCATACACACTAAAGTCATCCATAAGCACTTCTATGATGCTTGCAACATAATCTAAAAATATACTTACCATACAACGTTGAAAAGTTCCAGGAGCATTACACAAACTGAATGTCATACGTCTATACGCAAATATGCTAAACGGACAAGTAAAAGTTGTCTTCTCTTGATCCTCCAGAGCTATTACAATCTGATTATACCCTGAAAAACCATCAAAAAAACAATAATGAGAGTGTCCAGCCAATCTTTCAAGCATTTGATCAATAAATGGTAAAGGAAAATGGTCTTTTCGGGTGGTAGAATTGAGCTTCTGGTAATCAATGCACACTCTCCAACCAGTCTGAATTCTAGTTGGAACTAAGTCATTATCTTCGCTTTTCACCACCGTGACACCGGATTTCTTTGGAATGACTAGAACTGGGCTTACCCATTTGCTATCGGATATGGGATAGATAACCCATACATCCAACAACTTTAGCATTTCTTTCTTGACTACTTTCATCATCGGGGGGTTCAAGCGACATTGAGCTTCTCTTGTTGGTTTTTACCCCTCCTTTAGAAGTATTCGGTGCATACACATGGAAGGACTCATTCCCTTGATATCGGCAATGGTCCACCCTATGGCAGACTTGTATTCTCTTCTTACTCGAACAAGATTCTCTTCTTGCACCTTGGTAAGGTCTTTAGCAATAATCACCGGTAACTCTTCCTTATCACCTAAATAGACGTACTTGAGATGATCCGGAAGAGGCTTCAATTCAAGGATAGGTGCCTGCAAAATTGACGGCAAGAGTTTCTCATTAGTACAAGGTAAGGAAATGTAAGAAATATAATTTCTAGGTGAAAGTTCTTGTAATGCGTCAAGAAAATAAATAACTTCTTTAGGCTCATCACACATTTCTATGTCACTTTTCATGTCATTATGATTTCCAAAATCTAAACTTTTCATTAGGGATTTATCTAACGCATCATCACCGTCTAACTCAAACACTTGTTGAGACAAAGAATCAATCACGTCAGCCGAAAAATAGGAATGCACGTCACTCGGGTATCTCATAGCCTCAAAGATGTTGAAACTTATGGGTTCACCATCAAATTCCATAGTTATGGTTCCTTTGAAGACATCAATTTTAGTTCTAGCAGTTATCATGAAAGTCATACCCAACAACAAAGGTGTAGACGAGGGTGAATCTTCATCCTTCATATCTAGAACATTAAAGTCTGCAGAAAAAATAAGCTCGTTAACCTGCACCAAAACATCTTCCACAAGCCCTTTCGGGTAAGTAGTGGATCTATCAGCAAGTTGAATAATAATACCGGTATCCTTAAGTGGACCAAGATCTAGAGATTCATATATAGAGGCAGATATAAAATTAATAGTTGCTCCCAAGTATATCAAAGCACGATCAAACTTGGTTGTACCAATTGTACATGGTATAGTGAAACTACCGGGATCCTTCAATTTTGGTGGGAGTTTCTTTCGGAGATACGCCGAAGCATTCTCCCCCATATATATTAGTTCATTACCGACCAATTTGTGCCTGTTAGTGCATAATTCCTTCAAGAACTTTGCATAGCGAGGAACTTGCTTTATCGCCTCAATGAGTGGTATGTTCACTTGGATCTTCTTGAATATCACCCAAATCTCTTTGTCTAGCATCCCCTTCTTTGACTTTGCAAACCTACTAGGAAAAGGTGAAAAAGTAACATTATTAGAAACAAAAGGTTTAGAGTTAGAATTTGGTACCAAATCAGCCTTGTTAGGGGCTGTTTCATCCTCTTGTTGCTCTAAAATAGATTCATGGTGCTCCGATGATGGTGTCGGTTTCTCTACTTGCTTCCCACTTCTTAACTCAATAGCATTGACATTCTCCTTATGGTTCAACGGTTGTGAAGGAAGTTTTCCATATCCTTGTGCCTTGAGTTGATTCATATCACTAGCCAATTGACTCACTTGGTTTTGCATATCTCTCATAGACATCTCGGATTTCTGCTGAAATTGGTTGAAGCCTTGCATTGTCTTTGAAATCTCTTTCATACTTTGCATCATAAGAGTAAACTTGTCATCCACACTTGTGCCTTGAGTTTCTTGTTGCGATCTTTGCATGAATTGGCAGCCACCTTGTTGATTGAAAGTAGGATTTGCTGCAGCTTGCCTGTTTGCGTAACTGAAATTCGGAAGATCTCGCTAACCCGGATTGTATGTGTTGGAGTGCGGATCATACCTCGGCCTTTGCTGATTTTGGTACATAGCATTTGCGTGCTCCATATGCCTTCATACGATGGAACAATCACTGCAAAATTTTGTTGCATCATCCTCTCCATATTACACATCCTTTGTTCCATATGAGAAGCTTCACCAACTTCATTAACCTTCTTGACAAGTATTTCTTCTCGGTAGGAAAATTGCTGCGAATTAGATGCCATATTCTCAATCAAAGCTCTTGCTTGTGCAGGTGTCTTGTCAACTAAACCTCCACCACCTGCATTATCTATCATTGTCCTATCATTTATCAAGAGCACTTCATAGAAATATTGGATGATAAGTTGCTTTGTGATTTGGTGATGTGGAAAACTTTGACATAATCTCTTGTAACGCTCCCAATACTCATACAAAGTTTCTCATGCCCTTTGAACAATGCCAAATAAAAAGACGAGGCTACCCAAATACACCACAATCTTTTTGTTTCAACCTATAAGTCCTCTTACCAAGTGTGATCATCTATGGACAAAGTTGAGACAATACAACAACTTCAGTATTCACACTTTGTGTGATTGTCTATGGATACGAGATCGAGATAATACGACAAATAAAGTGAAATAATTGATAATAGGTTCGGACTTAACCAAGCACTATAGGATCACTATCAAGTATAACGGAGTTAACGTAAAGTGAAATTTACTTTAATTATAATAAAACAATTCTAATGCGGAAAGATAAAGTAAATGACACAGCAAGATTTTGTTACCGGGGAAACTGCAAATACAGAAAAACCCTGGGACCTAGTCCAGAATTGAATACTCTCTAAATTAAGCCGCTATACAAAATCTACACTAACTCGTATAGTTGGGACCAATCAACTACCCCTAGTTCACTTAGTTTCCTCAGTATCCCCGTGCTTCCGACTTAAAGAGTCACGCACTGGTACAATTCCTTTGGATCGTATTCCAAACATCAAAGGAACAACGAATCTGTTTGGTAACAACTCTATTGATTCTTTTCAAGATAAAGATGTCTCAAGTCATACGCAAAGGCTCTTCTATTTAATCTAATAAACTTCTTTGTCTGGTTAGATCAATCTAACTTTAACTATCGAAACAGCCAAGTCTAGATTCGCAATCAATCAATATAGATCTCAAAGAGAAACAATAAAGTGATGATCTCACGCAACTAATCAATCGAATAAATCCGATTCTAGTTGGATCCCATCCGATCAAGATTTATGCACACAATAGGATACGAAAACCAATAAGAAATCTTCTTCGTCTTCAAATCTTCTTTAATCTTCAAATAACCTGCACAACACCACTTGAATCTCTTGTGATCAATCACACACAGAACGGAGTCTGTTAACAATGGATTATCACAAGATGTCTTTAGATCTAACAATAGTTATAAAGATACCGTCGATACTTCGATCTAGTTTGAGTGAATCTTATATCAGAAGAGAAGATTCTCAAGAATAAACAAACCAGGTGCAATCAAAATTTCAACAACCGTTAGTCAATCAAATCAATCAAAAACTAAAATAAACTGCAATTATCTAGTTTCCCACCAACGGTACTCGTAGAGCTTCTTGATCCTATAAAAATCTTTAAACGAGCGGTCGTAAGAGATTTCACCTAATTAGGATACTTTCCTCTCCGATTAGACGGCTCCACCAGAAACAACAAGAAATGAAGTTTGCATGGCTCTTAGGATAGTTTGCTAGAAATGCAAACTTAGGTATTTATAGACCAAGGATGTTTGGACATCAAGGAATTTCTAAAACCCAAAATATTCTCAAGATTTGTAATAAATGCCAAAATTCGGTTTTCCTAATTCCAATAAATGCTTGTCCAATATTTCCGAAATATCTCAATAGAAAATCTCCAATTAGTAAATGCACATTACTAATTTTTATTCTCTAGAGATATGCATTTAATTGCTGGTAATTAAAGCATATAAAACAAAATACCTTAATTAAAAGATTCTCAATTTATTTTGGCACATGATCACCTTGAGTACTAAGGAATATCTTTGAACAATAAATGATAAGAGTTACTGTACGTGTTCAAAGTATGTTCACATATTTCACTGTAAATCCTTATTTCATATTTACATGGATTTACATTCTTGGAATCGGTTATACCACACTTCAAAACAAGTTTAGAATTGGTTGACCTGTATTCCAAGACTACTTTTGTGATTGATCAAATGCCAAATCACATACATATGGGTTCAATCGGTTCTACCAATCACTAGGATCTGTTATACCTTATTATGGAAATACTTGTGATCAGTCACACCAGTCACTAGGATCGGTTACACAAGTTACACGGATTGGATCCATATTCCCATGGTATTGCTTATGATCGGTCACACCAGTTACCAGGACCGGTTACCAATTACAAGGATCGATTACACAACACTTGTGATTGGTCACACTAATTACTAGGATGGGTTACACCAATTACAATGATCGATCATACCATCACATGGTGATTTCTTAGGATCGGTCACACCAATTAATAAAAACCAGTGATACCAAATCATAAGGCAGGCATTATGATTATACCAAGATACATAACCAAGGTTAAGATCGGTTCTACCATCTCACACATATTGGTCATTCAAAGATTTGCAATGAATATCCGGACCAATAAGCCTTATGATTTCCCTTTCGATTCACATAATCATAACAGTATATACAAGATTATGTCGATGTCATATCTACGAAGTTCAAAAGATAAGCGTTATACTTCGTAGTATAATTCCCTAATACTATGATCATACAAATATGACCATGTCACATCACTAGAGTATTATACAATATGTACAGTATATACAGCTTCGCAGTTATGTTTTCAATATAGCACGACTTGAAAGATACGTTAGGAATAAAACAGTTCAAGTCAATATTACTAACCTCAAGTGGGAGGATGATGTCGTCGTTGTAGTTCGCTACTTCTTCACATTCTTCAGGTCTTTGGAGTAATACTTGTATATCTCAACATTCCTAGACTTTCTAGTCTAAACTAAACGAAGTTGACTCTAGTATTTAATCAAGCGACTTTAGATGAGTTTTGACACACTAAAATATGACAACCAAACTTGACATACCAACGCTTGGTGAGTTCAACCGAGCTATGCTCTAACGCCACATATCTCTTTCCTGATTTTTGCTACCTTGGATGCGGGCAAGCACTTCTCAAGAAAGAGTTTCTTCATACCGGTCCATGTAGTAATACTACCTGCTGGGAGATGGTAAAACCATTCCTTTTCCATATCCATAAGAGAAAATGGGGATGCTCTAAGCATAAATCATCGGTTTCAACTCCTCTTGGTTTTACACTTACAAGTACCATGTGAAATTCTTTAAGATGACGGTTTGGATCTTTCCCCGCTAAACCATGGAACTTAGGAAATGAGTCGATCAAAGTAGGTTTCAACTCAATTTCTTCGTCTAATTGAATACACAAAGGTTGAGTGTTCAATTGGGGTGATGCAAGATCCTTGAGTGTTGCCATAAATACTTGTTCTTCCGAATCTGTGAACTCGCTTGATGAACAAGGAGGAAGCCGCTTGAATGAAGTCCTTTAGTTGAGTACCGGATCGAAGACAAATACCAATAGGACTTGGCCTGCCCCCATTAAGCATTCACCAAACATATAGTATCTGAAATCATAAGTTTCTTGAAAACGAAATTAGCAAACTAAAATTGAAACTAAAAGCAAAAAGAATAGCTAAAAATAAAAATAACAACTTAATACTACCACTGCATCCCCGGTAGCGGCGCCAATTTTTGACGAGGGTGTCAACCTATCAATAATAATTCTCTTACTCTACACAATTTTATAAAGAAGTAGTAAGGCAAGTCGAGTTCAAGTCCACATGGAGGTGTGAGTTTTAAGTTATTATATGTAGCAAACTGTTGTTGTTGAAAAACAAATTTCTTGAAAATTGCAAGGATTATAATTCAAATTATGAGATGAAATTGACTAGAGATTCATTCGTCACTACCAAACAAGATATTATTAATCATACAAGTTCTAACTTCCAATAAATTTCGATTGTTAACAACTTTAGACAAGTTATAAGTTCAACTAATCTTTAAATTCCTTAAATCACCGCATAGAATAAGTTCTCTAGCGGATTTTAATCAAGTGAACTACCTAAAATATGATCTCTAGGTGTAATTCAATCAATTGCATTAATTTTTTTGAATCAAGTTGTTCCTAGTCACATGCTCGTAAGTTCGACACGTTAACCTATGGTTATCTTTTACACACTATTGCATACAAAATCCCTTTGCGACAAATAGTGCACCGCTACTTATGTAAATATTACTCTAACAATTACGGATTAAAGTTTTCTATACTGGTGTTGATGGTGGTTTTCAGCCTAGGGTCAAAATTGTAAAATCCCGTATTTAATGTGCTGTCATCCTATAAAGGAACAAAAGCCATCTGAAGGTGATGAGTGCATAAACCTCTTCTCTCACAGATGTATTGAGCAATTCAATATATTTGGATATATATATAATTCACTCAGAATGGTGCATATAACAATGATCCCAAATGTTCTGTGAATTTTATTCTCCACCGACATTACTCACTAATGCATTGACCTGCCTAGTATTTTCCTATGCAATGTTCCCAGACGAACTTTCAATATTGGCATGACATGACGATTAATGTTCACTCGTAGCGGAGTAGCATGAATCTCCCGAAGTGTCAGTATTGAGACCTGCATGAAAACACTCATATAGGCTACACCACCCTCTTACAAAGAGATCAGCGTGTTTACACAATTTTTAATTAAAAGTTAGCGCGATCGAACGCGTTTAAATTCCTTAAGGAAAATCTAGACTGTCCATATCAGTCTTAAAAAACGATCACGGCTACACGATTTGGCCACACAATTTAATAGGCCTAGCCTACTCCTAGCGGAACTAGGCGATTATAATGATGACCACCGGCAGGCCCATTAACATCCCGACCGATCGGATTCCATCTAGTACACCCGCAACGCTTTTGAACGCTAACCCTAACATGAGTGATCGCGCTGTTGAAAGATGAGCTAAAACGAGCTAAGACCGTCAAAAACGGTCCCAAAAACATCTCGACCGGCAAACTTGGCTAGCCTAGTTGGACGGCCTAGATCTTCCCTCGAATGATCAAAAGGGTACTGGCGTGTTCACCAGCGACCCAACCACATTCTTGGTCAATCGACTTTCCTACGGAAAACCAGAAACGTGTCGAATCGCTCGCCCAAAGAAGGGTGATCGCGCGATTTTTAAAACCCTAAAATTAAGTCAGCGGCGTTATGCAACTGCCGAAAATCGATCGTGTACGTCCATCTTCGCCAGCTTGGTCAAACAGCTTAGATCGGAATCTAGATGGACAACAACGTGGCACTGTGATCACCGGCCACCCCTCTTCCATGAGGAGCAATCGTCCAAGACATGGATTGCTTATATGTCCTTCGAACGATCACCCAAAAGAGGCTGGTCGCGTTGCTTGCATAATCCAACGGCAGTACACAACTGTCGCAAATCATCTCTTCCATCCAACTTCGCTAGCCTAGTCGGATGGTTTAGATTTATTTTTAGGAGGCCAACAGGGTAACGCTGTGATCATGGGCCACCCCTCCTCCACGGGGAGTTATCGACCAAGTGGTAGCTCACCCATAGGGTTCTCAAACGATCCCCAAAGGTGGTCGTTCACGCTACCTTTTTTAAGACGTTCAATTCGCGACTAATTTGAACAAACTCTAAAACAACGATGTTTCTTGCACATCGATTATTTTCATCTGCTTGTTTAAAAGCGATGCTTTATATACATCGATCATAAGCGATGTTTTATAAATTTCACAGATAATTTATTATTTGACCTAAAAGCACTATGTGCTACTTTTAACGGCGAGTCTCACGACTTCACCCATTTACTCGAGACATCAAACATGTCAAAAACTGGGGGATGCTCACTGGGGTATTGGTCTGGCGGTTTACAACATGCGGTGTGCAACGCGCCCATTACGAGAAAGTGTCAGGAAAGGACGGACGGTTAACAACAATGGGAGTAGTAGGTGAAAGTGTGCCCAATTTTCCCTCGTAATGGAAACGTGGTGATCACCACTCTTTACACAGCCCCACTTCTGCACTACTTAACTGCCTCCACTTCCTATGAGATCAGGGGTGCGCTCAATGACTTGTATAAATAGGATTTCAACCTATTTCAACAAGAAGACAAGTGTTATCAACACAAGTATCAAGAAAACACCAAGAACTTATATCTTACGTTCTGCAAGCCAGTTCCACATTATGATACAAGTCATAAAACAGCCACACCTTCATAATTCACCATTCTGATCTCAAACACCTTATTCGCTTCCCTTCCTAAGATCAACACTTCTCATTCACTTTGTGACTGAATTGAATCTAGAACGACCATTTCTTGGTTTAGGCAAGAATCTTACAGATTGATCTCTCGAATCTAAAAGTATTCACGTCCAGTGCATTTGTTTAGGGTTTGAATTCGTTTCTCATCAACACACCCAAATTTACCAAAAACAGCAGAATCAGTTTTTACCCCAAAACAACTGGCGACACAGTGGGAGATTAATCTCTCGGTTGCAAGATCAATTTTCAATTTCATTTCAATTTTCTCAAATTCGAGATGGTAGATCTTAGGTCTGGGTCAGTTACTAATCCTGATGCTGCGGGTGCTAATAACACTCCTGGTTCCAATATCCCGACCGTTAACACCAATGTACCGCCTGCCAGCACAGTCAACACATCGCATGGTGTTACATCCTCTAGCACCAACACCAGTAACGCCGGAAGTATCCCCTCTGGCATGACGCCTCCTATTACCAGATCCAGAGCCGCTGCTACTCCTAATATTTCTTCGATCATAACACCTCCAATTGTCACTAGGGCTGCCACCATTTCTTCATCGGGACGAGAGATCGGAGGAACCAGAGGAAGCCAACCCCCTATCACCATTGTCGATTTGATGGAAAGACAAGAAGTTCTTGCTAAGGATCAGACGGACATGGCTACAACTTAGAAAGAGGTACTCACTTTTCTCAAGACGCTAACGGAGCGACTACCACAAGATCCGTGTCAACCCATAGAGCCAATGAGGAGTACTTTTAACACTCCTGGCGCAAGCGCTTCAACAAGGCGTGCCTTCATAGATGAGGAAGTTCGTGTTGCTCCTGAACGTTCATGGGAAAGGAATCAACTGTCCAACTTCATCACACTTGAGGATCTGGATCGTCTCCTCCTAAATAGAGGCAAAGATAACCCGGTGGACATGCACCAGCACCAACCTCCGTATCCTCCTGATGTGCAAAGAGTTCCTCTCCCAAGGGGATACTCCTCTCCTCAGTTTTCCCTCTATGATGGTACTGGTAACGCTCGCGAACACATTTTTCGTTTTCTGGAATCCTTGGGGGAACACGAATACAATCATGTCCTCCGCCTGAAAGAATTTTTAAAGTTGCTTACCAGAAGAGCGTATACCTTGTACAACAACATCGCACCAAACAGCATATCCAACTGGTGTGAGATGGTCACCGCTTTCAATAAGAAGTATTTCTTCTTGACTGAGAAAATCACTTTCTCAGACTTGGGAAGAATGTTTTAACGAAACAATGAACATCCAAATGATTATGTCAAGAGATTCAGAATTCAAGCATTGGATTGTCACGACCCAAATGTGGCCGAACAACAGTTGGTGGAGTCATTTATTAACGGTATGGTTACCATCTATCGTGCTTTACTGGAAAACCTGTGTTTCTAGACGTTCTCTGAACTCCATGAAGCCGCTAAGCGGTCGGCTATAACTGCACCAGCGCTGTTAGAAAGAACCAGACCGGCCAGGGGTGAAGATACACGCGAAACTCGAGGAAACAGATGCCTCATCAACAAGCAATATAACATTGGTCCCTCTGTAAGTGTGGTAGGTGAAGGAGTGAAAAGGAAAGCTATAGAAGCGGAACAACAACCCAAGCGTGCAGCACCAGCGCATACAACCCCATCCCGGAAAACTGTGGCTAAGACTCCTGTGCAAGAAACTGGAGTTGCTGCTCCAGAATTCCCATTTCCAATGGATGAAGTCATGGAACTCTTGGAAGAATGGATTTAATATGACGCCATCAAGCTACCTCCTCTCCGACATCCGCCAACTGAAGAAGAGATGGAAAATACCAAATATTGTTGTTACCATAGGTTTGTCAACCACCCAACCAGTGACTGCAACAAATTGAAGCGCATTTTCAAAGAGAATGTGGATGCAGGAGAACTTCAATTAGGAAATGAAGGAGTTCACAGGGACCCTCTTCCTGTCAGGAGCTGCATGATTTCTAGGGACTCCGTCCACAAAACTGTGCAGTCTATGATGGAGCATTTTTGTGAAATTCTGTATTTCTCCAAGGCGCAGCGTCAAGACATGTTTGGAGCCCTCAACGGTGTCGTATCAGGCAAGCGTCTGTTTCCAGTCAGGGAAGTCACTCCTAAGCCCCAATCTTTCCTGGGAAGTGCGACTAACAAATGCAACTGGGGACTCCTAACCACCGCTTACTTAAAGGGTGTCGAGTTTGACATCACACTGATTGATGTAGCATCTGATTTCAATATTATCACTGTCAAGACTCTGAGAGCTGCAAAGATTTCAAAGCAGGAAGCTGTTCACTGCCCAACTATGATTAAAAGCACAGAATGAGAATCAAAGGATGCTTACGGGTACATTAATCTCGAAATCAAGGTAGGAGATGCTATAACACGCGACAAGTTTCATATTGTTAAAGAATGCCCGAACTATGATATGATTCTGGGTCGTTCGTGGGCGCACGACAACAAAGCAAAGTTAGGAGTGTGTCCTTTGCCAGTGTCTATACCTGAAAGGATTTCCAACAAGCCGCCCAACCCATAAAATCATTTGTTGCCGTATCAAAACTTGCCAATGTGACACAACTACCTGGAGAGAGCCCATCGATGTACATTCGAAGATTCCGAACCCAAGTAAGTCTTATTGAACAACCTTTTCTGCAACCAATCACTTCTCCTCCCATCAAAACTTGGGGACTCGATCCGATTATCAACCCCAGCCGTTACTAGGAGATATGAGATGTTGGTCCTTTCAAGTATTTTATCAAGAGTTAAGAAGCTGTCACAGTTAGAGATGAGGAATCTGGGAAAATAATGGCACAACGGCCTAAATCCATTCCAAGTTGGAGATATAGTTGTAAGAGTTGCGGCTCAGCCTGCTTCGTCCGATTCCACAGAAGGGAAAGACGAGCCGTACCTAGTGGCACAAATCATTTTGGGAGGTTACTGCAAGCTCATCAATACTGACAAGCTAGAAGGCATAGTAATACACGCCCGCTGGCTCAAACCCTTCAATACCTAAGATGTCGCGCCCACTCCTCCAAGATTCCTTTTAGCATTTCCTTTAGCAGTTTCCCTTTCATGCAATATTTGTAATTCCTCCAAAATGATTGCACTGCTTGCATTCATGATCAGGGTTTCAATTTATCAGTTAATCAAAACATCATTCCTTTTAAAATTCTTACTCCTGAGTCACCTCAAGGAAAAGTCTCAAGTAAACCTAAACCCTCATAAAATCATTACCCATTGATTCAAAACCCAAAAAAAAAAAAAAACACGAAAGAGACACCTCGTATCTTTCAAAAACACCAAAGAAGGGAATACATGAAGAAAAATAAGGGTAAGGCAACCAAAGGAAATCGTCAAGCAGCCAGTACACGGTTTTGGGCAAGCATCCTGAAGTGCAGTCTGCTTCAACAAAGAAACGGCCTCTTAATCATCATGTGCTTAGATCCAGGAAATAAGTTTCGCCACCAGTAATTCTTCAGATTTTGAAAAATCCCTTCACGGAACCAGGAAGCAGCAAGCTAGCGCGTGGTACTCCTGGATTGCAACCACTTCTTCAGACGCGTTCAATCACGTCACACGAGTATTAATTGGAGGAAGATCCTCCACACCTAACAAATATGACTCTTGGATTTCTTGTTCACGGGAGCACAACACATGTGATATACAAGGATAATATCGAATGGGAGTTATAGGTTCGTGGCCGAATCCTTTTTCACCATTACATCCCCTACTTCAAGCTATTGTTATTAGGGTTACACATAATAAATATCATCATGGAAGCGGTATCCAGTCACATGAAAGGAAAATACATCATCACTTATGTGTGTCGCCTCCCCATCGGCCCCATCAATGGGAAGAACTCATTTACACAATCAAGGTACTAGTCGTGGCATTCGAGGGACGAGTTTGAGGCTCTACTGTAACTCTATCGAAGGATGTGGCGACTAAAATTCCAAGATGTTATGAGATTTTTCCGAAGATTTGGATTTCTCAGTCAAGAGATTTCATTCATTCACTCAATTGGAAACAAGAGGTTATTAAAGTAACATGAATGAAAGATTATTATCCGATGAGGCCCTGGCTCCAGTCACATAAACAAAAAACCACTGAAATATCGAAAACATCTGCAAGCTAAACTGCGAAAATATATTTGTCTACGAAAGAAATGATATAGTGGGAAATCTAGTTATCGGCATTAACACAGGGATCAATGGCTCCTTCACTGGAGTCTTCATTGGAAGCTGCTTCAACATCCTTTTCACAAGGTGCCCCCACATCTTCTCCAGAAGCCGCCTCGACTTTCCTTTCGGACGCCGCTTTAACACCTCCCTCATCAGCTGCTTCAATATATCTTCCAGGAGACGCTTCAACATCTTCCTTGGAAGATGCTTCAACATTTTCTCCAGATGCCGCTTCCATGTTCTCCTCAGCAGCCACTTCAGCGTTCCCTCCAGCAGTCGTTTCGATATCCTCTACAGAAGCTACTTCGACCTCTTCCTCGGAAGCTGCACCGACATCCTTTTCAGAAACTTCCCCAACAGTCTTTTGAGGATGCTCCGGTTCGTCCACATCAGAGTCGAGAATTATGATCCCGTTATGAATAGGGTAATCATACTTATTTTCACCCGGAGATTGCTTATGCTCAATCCTCCGCCGCTTCAATCGATCCGCGAATCTTTCAGCCCTGGCACTCGAGGGATGAGACACTTCATCACGCTGAGATGCTTCATCACGTCTCCATTTCTCCTCCATACTAACTGAAGCCAGAAAAGTTTGAACACGCTCTCGAACGACGCATAAGTGCACAAGAGACATACCATGTATAGCACGACCAGCTTCGCGAAACGGAGAATCTATTTTGGCCATCACCTCTTCAAATGCGTTAGCCCTGGGTTTGTCGACTTCAAAGCTCTTCTCTGGAGAAGTTGAAGAATAATCATCACCAGCGGTTCCCATCATATACTGCAAAAAGGCTTTATGATTATATCAACAACCTATGTGATATTAAAAAAAAATCAAATCATGTGAGAACATGACGCAATACCTGGAACGAAGAAGAATGCAATTTTGTGATGATCGATGCGGGGAGAAAGGCTCAAACGCTTCTCTTTATATTTCACAAATCAGCAAGGTCCCAGGAAGAAAAGGAGTCTCGTGTATAAAGGCTTCAGATGTGGGATAACAATCGAAGGGATACTTATCTATCTGAAGAAAACTGACGTACGCTAAAAGAAAACATATCTTGCTCAAGGGGACGAGCCAGCCCCTATCCTGGTAATGTACACCAAACTTGTCTCGTGAATTTCCTTGATTGTCACCATCTAGTGCCTACCCCGCAACAATGTCCTTGTTACGTTCTAAGCAGGGGACTTAATGTTGATGGTGGTTTTCAGTCTAGGGTCAAAATTATAAAATCCTGTATTTAATGTGCTGTCATCCTGCAAAGGAACAAAAGCCATCTGAAGGTGATGAGTACATAAACCTCTTCGCTCACAGATGTATTGAGCAATTCAATATATTTGGATAAATATATAATTCACTCAGAATGGTGCATATAGCAATGATCCCAAATGTTCTGTGAATTTTATTCTCCACCGGCATTACTCACTAACGCATTGACCTTCCTAGTATTTTCCTATGCAATGTTCCCAACTAAACTCTCAATATTGGCATTACATGACGATTAATGTTCACTCGCAGTGGAGTAGCATGAATCTCCCGAAGTGTCAGTATTGAGACCTGCATGAAAATACTCACATAGGCTACACCACCCTATGACAAAGAGATCAGCGTGTTTACACACTTTTTAATTAAAAGTTAGCGTGATCGAACACGTTTAAATTCCTTAAGGAAAATCTAGACTGTCCATATCAGTCTTAAAAAACGATCATGGCCACACGATTTGGCCACACAATTCAACAGGCCTAGCCTACTCCTAGCGGAACTAGGCGATCATCATGATGACCACCGGCGGGCCAACTAACATCCCGACCGATAGGATTCCATCTAGTACACCCTCAAACATGGGTGATCGCGTTGTTGAAAGATGAGCTAAAACGAGCTAAGACCGGCAAAAACGGTCCCAAAAAACATCACAACCGCCAAACTTGGCTAGCATAGTTGGACGGCCTAGATCTTCCCTCGAATGATCAAAAGGGTACTGGCGTGTTCACCGGCGACCCAACTACATTCTTGGTCAATCGACTTGCCTACGGAAAACCAGAAACGTGTTGAATCGCTCGCCCAAAGAAGGGTGATCGCGCTATTTTTAAAACCCTAAAATTAAGTCAGCGGCGTTATGCAACTGCCGTAAATCGATCGTTTCCGTCCATCTTCGCCAGCTTGATCGAAAAACTTAGATCGGATTCTAGATGGACAACAGCGTGGCACTGTGATCACTGGACACCCCTCTTCCATGAGGAGCGATCGTCCAAGCCATGGCTTGCTCATATGGCCTTCGAACGATTACCCAAAAGAGGCTGGTCGTGTTGCTTGCATAATCCAACGGTAGTACACAACTGCCGCAAATCATCTCGTCCATCCAACTTCGATAGCCTAGTCGGATGGTTTAGATTTATTTTTAGGAGGCCAAGAGGGTAACGCTGTGATCATCGGCCACCCCTTCTCCACAGGGAGCGATCGACCAAGTAGTAGCTCACCCATAGGGTTCTAAAACGATCGCCCAAAGGTGGCCGGTCACGCTACCCTTTTTAAGACGTTCAATTCGCGACTAATTTGAACGAACTCTAAAACAACGATGTTTCCTGCCCATCGATTATTTTCAGCTGCTTGTTTAAAAGCGATGCTTTATATACATCGATCATAAGCGATGTTTTATAAATTTCACAGATAATTTATTATTTGACCTAAAAGCACTATGTGCTGCTTTTAGCGGCGAGTCTCACGACTTCACCCATTTACTCGAGACATCAAACATGTCACAAACTGGGGGATGCTCACTGGGGTATTGGTCTGGCGGTTTACAGCGTGCGGTGTGCAACGCGCCCATTACGAGAAAGTGTCAGGAAATGACGAACGGTTAACAACAATGGGAGTAGTGGGTGAAAGCGTGCCCAGTTTTCCCTCGTAATGGAAACGTGGTAATCACCACTCTTTACACAGCCCCACTTCTCCACTATTTAACTGCCTCCATTTCCCACGAGATCATGGGTGCGCTCAATGACTTGTATAAATAGGATTTCAACCTATTTCAACAAGAAGACAAGTGTTATCAACACAAGTATCCAGAATACACCAAGAACTGATAGCTTACGTTCTGCAAGCCAGTTCCACATTCTTATACAAGTCATAAAACAGCCACACCTTAATAATTCAACATTCTGATCTCAAACACCTTATTCGCTTCCCTCCCTAAGATCAACCCTTCTCCTTCACTTTGTGACCGAATTGAATATGGAACGGCCATTTCTTTGTTTAGGCCAGAATCTTACAGATTGATCTCTCGAATCTAAAAGTACTCACGTGCAGTGCATTTGTTTAGGGTTTGAATTCATTTCTCATCAACACACCCAAATTTACCAAAAATAGCAGAATCAGTTTTTACCCCAAAACAACTGGCATTAGAGTTTAATACGAGTTACCTAATTGCGCACTTAGATACCAAGCATACTTCTCATGGTTATATAAACGGTAAAAGATAATCAACAAAAGATATCTATCGGAAGAATAACTTGCATAAGATTGATAAATAAAACATGTTCGGAGTTTTGAAATCCTCCCCAATCAATAAGGTTATTAGATACTCATAGTTTTGGTTTAAGCACAAAGATATATTCAAAATAAACAAGGTTTCAAGGAAAAACAGATGCAAAAGCAAACCACTGTAATGAACTAAGCAGCTACTTGCAACAAAATAGGTTCAGGAGATGTGCTTCTATGTAAATTCTCTTCTTAGAAATTTCTGCGAACAATCTGCAAGCACAAACTGGCGATGAAGAGGTAGGTTTCTTTGTGTTTATGTGCCTCCTTTTGTTAGAGCACCGCTTGGTCGAACTCGCAAGCATTGCTATCTCAAGCTTGTTTGTCAAGTTTAGTTGTCAAAACTATAAGTCTTGATTTCTAGTCTACTTATAGGTATGTCTCGGATTAGGATAGAATGTGTAGTTGATCTTTAGACTTCACGGCGTTCATCGATTGAAGACGAAGATCTACTAAGGGGAGCTTGGAGGAACTTCATCAACAAAAGGTATGTGTAGACTTGAACTCATCTATCACTTAGAAGTCTATTATATTATATCTCCTATTGAGACTAAGTCGTATAGCTATATAGACTTTACATTATACACATTTGATATTTCGAGCTGAGTTTGACTCGCTTATATCTTTCTCGAAATATGTGTTGGAAAGCTTTTTGCTTTAACTACGTTAATCATTATTCTTGACGAAAGTCAAAAGATGATCATGTGAAAATCGGTAACATCTTACATGATTTGTGTGAGACAGTCATTTGATATAGACTCGGAATGTTTCGTATTGATCATTCAATCACTTGAAAATTGCTTATAAGCTAATAGTTCGTGTGAGACAACTATTGTCATCTCCTAAGAATGTTTTAATGATTGAAATGGGAGTTTAGAACAATTAACCATTGTCTGGATATAACACAGTATGCATACCCGTATGCAAACTGTTGTAAGAGTGATTCAGGTCCGGGAACCAAGTATGCATACCCGCATGCGAACAGTTTTAACTGTCAAAGTCCGGGAACTAACTTTGGTACCCGCTTCCAAACTTATTCATCTGAGTTCGGTCCGAAACGACAGTATGCATACCCGTTTGCGAACTGTCGGAAAGGATCAAGTCCGGAACTTAAGTTTGCGTACCCGTTTGCAAACTTATGAGGTTAAGTTCTAAAATCGGTTAAGTATGATTTCATATTCATTAACAAATACATTTATATATTAAGGAATACAATCTTTGCAAACCATGGCTAAAATGTTCATGAACTGATTTTTTTGAATCAATCCGATTTTGCTTCAATTGTATCCTGTATACTTATATGAGAATATAAAAAATTGAACAACTCTATGAGTAACACAATTAGATTCATTTGATTATTATTTGATATAGAAGTGTTAAGATGAACATGGTTAACACAAAAGTGTTCATATGACCAACTTCGGTTAACTATTATTGAGGCAACTCAGTATACACGTTTAGGTATGGTTGTCCATATCTAAATGAAGGCATATTTCATTTGTGTGTAACAAGCTAAGCCCATCTAATGGTGGAAACTTAGTTTGAATCTTAAATTAGGTTTTTCATCTAACGGTGAATATTGATTTCTTTGTCTCAAAGTTATCAAACCTAGATTTGAAGACTATATAAGGGAGAACTCTAGCAACTGGGAAACCTAATCCCAACACCTCCTGTGTGATACTAGTTGTGACTAGAGTCTATTCTCCTTTAACCTAGGTTTTTCCTAAAACCATTATAGGTTAACGACTTAAGACTTCATTGGGATTCTGAAGCCAGACCCAACTATTTTCTCTGTAGTTGCGTGTTCTGATCTTACTTGTTCTATCGTATTGAGTACTATCTTCTCTAAGATTTGCTCGAGATTTATCTCCAATAGGTAAGATATAAAAAGTAATCACAAAGCTCTTCGTCTCATTCTTTGTTATTCCACAATAACTTGTTATACTACCATATAGTTAAGTTATTGTGAGGTGATTGATATTTCTAGGTTGTTCTTCGGTAATATAAGATAGGATTATCAATTGGTTCCTGTTCACCTTGATTTATCAAAATACGGAACAAAAACTTCGTAGGTATTTCTGTGGGAGACAAATTTATCTATCAGAATAGATTTTTCTGTGGGAGACATATTTGTTTATCAAGTCTTCGACTTTGGGTCGTAGCAACTCTTAGTTGTGGGTGAGATCAGCTAAGGGAATAAAGTGCGCAGAGTTCTGCTGTGATTCAGAGACGTAAGGAATGCGACTGTACCTTAATTAGTGTGAGATTGGTTAGGTCTCAACTACATTCCAGTCCGAAGTTAACTTGTAGTATGCTAGAGTCTGTAACGGCTTAATACAGTGTGGTGTTCAAATCTGGACTAGGTCCCGGGGTTTTTCTGCATTTGCGGTTTCCTTGTTAACAAAACTTCTGGTGTCTGTGTTATTTCTTTTCCGCATTATATTTGTTTATATAATTTAAATATCACAGGTTGTGCGTAGTTCAATCAATTGGTAAATCCAACCTTTGGTTGTTGATTGAAATTGATTGACACTTGAACATTGGTTTTTGGTACCGTTCAAGTTGTTTCTCATTATAATCAGGCTCGTGGATTTCTATCTGTTTGATTTGCTGATTACATTGAGAAACAGAGATATAACTCTTGGATATATTTTCCTTGACTGAGTCTGACTATCTAGTTGATTCTCTTGGAATTATATTGGAGTTAGTTCATACAGATTGCCCAAAAAAAATATTGGGTGTGGTTGTTAGACCCCCGCTTTTTCACCTTTTATAGCTTCTAACCCCTGCAATCTCACACTGGATGCATACCCACTTTCCTAATTCAATGTAAACTCTAAACCACATTTCATATCTCAGCCATTCATCATAAACAACTGATGGTAAATACAACACTTTTCTGGTTGTTTTCTCGGACCCAAACTCTTTCCGAAACTGAAATAAAATGGTGCCCATATATTTTTTTTCCTGTTAGTGTCTAACTCAGTTCCATACTACTGCCACAACCCCTTGTACCAAGCCTTTAAACTCACAGCAAACCAGCTACAAGGTGGTGTAGTCGAGCAGCTGCAACTGGTAATGGTCTTGCTTGCCAAAACTTCTACCTGAACTCCAATATTTCCAATGGAAAAATTTCAGGACTGGGTTTGTTTTCTTGGCAGCAACACGGCTTCATTCCAGTCTCATTCTCTCGGCTCAATTCATCCCCATGAACGTATCAACTCTAACACACTTACCATTTTTCGCTTCATGGAACAGACTCAAAACAAATCCACACACTCCAGATTCAGAAACCCATTCTAGCTCACCTCTCCTTCTCTGTGTCGACTGCCAATAAACCATACACATAACAACATTGTAGCCATAGTTATAGACACAACCTCTAAACTTAACTTAATTGTACCAACCTCCATTCCATCTCGAATGCAACCACAGAATCCGTGCTAGCAGCAACCCAATTTATTCACTGTTTCCTTGCAAGTTTCTTAAGCCAACGCCATTGTCTCTGCTCGTCTTAACTGCATCTGTCAGCAGCAACACTTCAGCTAGAGAACTTGGTTTAAGCATTTTCATGAACACCTGATGATCAAGAACTGATGGTGTGTCTGTGCATCAACAAATCCCCTTCTCTAGTTCTACAATTCTTATAAATTCAAGTTCAATCAAACCCATAAATCCATTTCTTCCAAGACTTGTAAACTAGTCTCAATCATTACAATTTACTGACACATTCAACCATAACAATAACATGACCTAGCTGTACGGACAGAGTAGAATCAGAGTTGTTCTCTCTCGGCTCTTTTGAGTATGAATTCCACTCAAATTTTTACAAATCGAACAACCCAACTTCCTTCTTCATCTCGAGCTCCCATTTCTTCAACAATAACCACCAGAACTCATTATTTCAGTAGCCTTAGATCCCCTTTTCTTCCACTGATTTCAGTCTTGCAACTTCACCCAAATTCCATTCATATCACACCAACGCTATTTCCTTGCTTCTTTGAGTAAAATAAGGACCTTGACCCTTGGTGACCTTGGCTAGAACTGACGACAACGAGTCTTGCAACAACATATCCGGCAATTGGTCTTCACTTTTATTTATCTGCTTGCAATGAGGATTTAGGCCTAAATAAGACCTAATTTACCTTCTCTAGATTTCAGTCCACAAGCACATACGTGTACAATAAGGTGGAGTATTTATTGATGTGACCTACCACACACGGCTGCCTTCTGCTACAGCTAGCTGATCCCACAAATGCCAACTGAACTTCATTGGCTGTCTTTGTTCTTACAGTCTGATTCTTCCTGTGCTTTATATCCAACAACGCCAATGATTCCGAGCAATGCTTAAAACCGTTATTTTCCCTCATTTGGGCCAAATCACACTATTGAACCTTGAAAAGACGAGGGTACCCAAATATACCTCAATCTAAAACTTTTCCACCTATAAGTCCTTTCTCCGAAAGTGATTGTCTATAGACTGAGTCGAGAAAATACAACTAATCGGTTCACACTTCGTGTGATCGTTTATAGATACGAGATCGAGACAATACAACAACGAAGTATGTTTACTTGATAATAGGTTCGGACTTAACCAAACACAATAGGATTGCTATCAAGTAAATAGGAATTAACGTTTGTGTATTTTACTTCTAATTATAATAAAACAATTATAATTGCGGAAATAGAAAAGTAAAAGACACAACAAGATTTTGTTAACGAGGAAACCGCAAATGCAGAAAAACCCTGGGACCTTGTCCAGAATTGAATACTTTCAGAATTAAGCCGTTATACAAAATATAAACCAACTTCGTATAGTTGATACCAAGCAACTAAACCTATAGTTCACCTAGTTCCGTCTATATCCCTGCGCCTCCAACTTGCAATAAGTCACGCACTTGGAACAATTCCTGTGGTTCGTATTCCAAATAGTAAAGGAACAACAAATCTGTTCGGTAACAACACTTTTCAAACAAGTGATATGAGTTTGATAAAAGGCTCTTCCGTTTATCCCAATAAACTCCTTTGTCAGGTCCTTAGATCTATCTTTTCAATAACTACAAAAGTAATTGTTAAGACTATGCAATCAATACTTTGAATCACGAAGAAACGTATTGATGCCGATCTACTCAACTAATCAATCCAATCTATCACAAAGATAAACCAATTATAGTTGGATCCCTTTCCAGCCGAAACTAGTATTGTGCACACCAAAGATTATGAACCCAAATCAGAAATCTTCTTCGTCTTCAAATCTTCTTAGATCTTCAATAAACACTTAAACACAATCAACTTGAATCTCTTGTGATTAATCACACACAGAACGGAGTCTGTTAACAATGGATTATCACAAGACGTCTTTAGATCTACAAACAGTCTAAAGATCTCCCATAGAAACTTCGATCTAGTTTGATTGAATCTTATATCAGAAGAGAAGATTCTCAAGCATAAACAAACTAGGTGCAATCAAATTTCAACAACCGTTAGTCAATCAAATCAATCGAAAACTAATGATAAACTTCAATTATCTAGTTTTCCACCAACGGTACTCGTAGAGATTCCAAATCCCAAAGAAGTCTTTAAAACGAGCGGTCGTAAGAGATTTCGCCAAATTATGGTACTTTCCTCTCCGAATAGACGGCTCCACCAGTAACAACACAACTAGGTAGTTTTGCTGGCTCTGAGGATTAGTTTGCTTGAAATGCAAACTTCAATATTTATAGACCAAGGAAGTTTGGACACCAAGGAATTTCAAAAACCGAATATTCTCAAAGATATGCAATAAGGGCAAAAACAGTTTTCATAATTCCTGGAAATGCACTGTCCAAATATTGACCCAAAATCTCAGTAGAAAATCTCCAACTAGTAAATGCACATTACTAATTTTTATTTTCTAAAGATATGCATTTTAATTGCTCGAAATTAAAAGCATATAAAACTAAAAACCTTAATTAAAAGATTCTCAATTTATTTCGATCCGGGATTCTCCTTTAGCTATTAAGGAATATCTTTGAACAATAAAAGGTAAGAATTACTGCACATGTTCAAAGTATATCGACATCTTTACTTTGTAAATCCTTTTTCATATTTACAATCTTGGAACCTATTTGCCACACTTCCAAACGAGTTTAGAATTGGTTCATCTGACTTCCAAGAACTATGTGATTGATTATCCTATCAAATCACCAATCATGGGTTTCACGGTTCTACCAAAACAAGTTTTGTTTCTACCTCCATGTGGGTACTAGAATTAGCCACACTAGTTACCAAAACTTGGTTGACTAGGTACTAGGATCGGTTCCCACATATATATGGTATCTAACTTGTATTTGTTGCACATGTTCAAATGATCGGTTCCCCAATAACTAAAAACTTGTTGCACCTCTTACAAGGATCGATTCCCCTTTTCTTGTGATCGGTTTCACCTCTTACTAGGATCGATTCCCCAATGTCTAGAGTTGGTCATACCAATTACAACAAATCGATCATACCATCTCAGGTGATTACTTAAGATCGGTTTCACTAATAAAAGTCATACCAATACAAAAGTCAGGCCTTGTGAATAGTTTTACCAAGATACATAAACAAGTTATAAGCGGTTATACTAAACACACATATTGGTAATTCAAAAGATTTGCAATGAATAACAATACCAATAAGCCTAGCGATTTCCCTTTCGATTCATAAAACAAGTTCATGAATTTACTTCCTTTAAACGAATGTAAAACATTGTTTCTTAGGACGAAATCTTCACCCATACCCATACATAATCACAATAGCATTCATACGATTATGTCGATGTCTTATATACAAAGTTCAAAAGATAAGCGTTATACTTCGTATTGTATTCCTTAATACTATGTCTAACTAGAGTATAATCATTCACAGCTTCGCAGTTATGTTTTCAATATGCACGACTTGAAAGATACGTTAGGGAATGAAACAATTCAAGTCAAATATTACTAACCTCAAGTGGAAGGATGACGTCGTCGTTGTAACTCCTCACTTCTTCACATTCTTCAAGTCTTCACGTACTACTTGTAATGTCTCATATCCTAATACTTTCAAGCTAACCTATACGAAGTTGACTCTAGTAAATAATTAAGCGACCCTTTAAATGAGTTTTGATTCACTAAAATATGACAACCAAACTTGACATACCAACGCTTGGTGGGTTCAATCGAGCTATGCTCTAACAATCTCCCCCTTTGTCAATTTTAGTGACAAAACTCTTACATCATATGGATAAACAAATTACAAGAATTCATTACACATACGCCTGATTCCCAAATTCAACAACACAATAACATGTATACATTCAATCCATAAATGCCGCTGTTGACATTATAATAACAAAGCTAATACTCCCCCTAAAGGTAAGATAGGTAGATTTTGAATCCGCACTTCTTTGTTATTTTCATCATCATATGATATGTTACTCCCCCTTAGTCTATGCTTTACTCTTTCGTTAGATATAACGTTTAAGCACCATTGTCCTTTCCTTAGTGATACCAAATTAATACAAATCAATATAAGTATCACTTGTTTACTCCATATATTTCTCCCCCTTTTTGTCACAAAATGACAAAGGTACGAGCAAATAAAAAGACAAACCGAAAGGATCTTACAAATCTTACAAAGAGACTTGCAACCTATAAGAGTTAAGCACGAGGGTTCCACACACCATTTTTGATAACCAATATCAAAACCGAAACTACAAGTAATTTTGTTTTGATATGTTACCAAGGAAACAATTGCCCGAAGCAATTTTCCCTAATAGTTTAGCAAACCAAAAATCGACTAAACACTTTAGTTCCTTTGCTAAACCGATTGCACAAATATAATCGCTTATTTGATAAGACCAAAATAAAGTTCATAATTAACTCTATTTTTCTCATCAGGTTCTAATTATTTTCATCAATAACTTAGACCTTTCACTTTTAAACAAGACAAGTACTAGGTTAGTTAACTAGCATTTCTTGTTAAGGCATTCGATTAGACTTGAATAACCGAAACCTCCACTTTGATAAGTCTAACTAAGATCAGAATTAACTTAGTTTCTCTTATCCGGAATCAAATTGGACTAAACAATTCATCCCGAAAACCTTTTCTTTTGTTAAGCCATAAACAATTCATACAAACCAAATAAATCAACTTGCATAATTATTTACCTCAACCGGAAGCAATTGAAACAACATAGACATTAAAGTACTGCAATTGCACCGAAATTTTGTAATCCTAAACAATTGATACCAAACAATAAAGCAAGATAACAATAGTTTTTCTTAACCGGAAACAATTCAATCACACACACATCCATACACAAACAATGGAATAAACATCAATTGTACCGAAATTTTGTTAAGCAAAAGCAATAAATATATGCAATAAAATCAGGCTTTTCTTAAACAGGAAAACGATCAGATAAAAAAGTTGTTACCTCAAGTTCCGCATCCTCTTCTCCTTTTCCTTTGCATCTTTCCGGGGAGAATTGATACCAAAATACCACTATGTTTTCATCCTCTTGCAAGACAAAAGAACAACAACAAACACCAACCTTTACCAGAGAAAGGTTGAAAACCGGTTTTAACTATTGCAATGCAAAAGTTGAAACACCGAAACACATATGCTTTTATGCTAAACTATAACGATTCAACATATTGTGACTTTTTCACATATTGTTTCAAACAGAACCCCTCATGATTCTCTGATAAAGCCTACCAACATGGGCTAGAACTTAATCCTGCTAAATCAAAAAGTTACCCAAACCATAAGGGTTCACACATATGAGATCGAATATCAAGGTTATGAAAACCGAAATCAAACATCCCATAAACATACATAGCAATAATATAAAGCATTCAAGCACAGGCTATGTAAACGAAAACTATCACAAGAAAAATTATAAACTAATAATTTTATTCATAAATAAGATAGTTTTATTCATAATAGACCTTATTGAAGTAATAAAAAACTAATGTCTATTTTTCAACAGATTTTTCAAAGATCATCTTCAATTTCCTCAAATTTTTCAGGATCTTCATCAACAGCATCTCGACTGATATCTCGGATTCTGCACACAGTACCTTGATTATGTTCACAGGCTAAAGCATTAACCTTTCGATTAATATTTCGATCATACTCCCTATTACCGATTTCAAGTTTAATCAGCTTTTTTGTTTTGTTAAGGATAACAGTTCTTAGTAGTGCTGCCTGTCTATGATGAGTTTCAATAGTAATGAGGAGAACTTGTTGTAGATTGATAATATCAATCATAGTATCCAAACTGTTTTGGACAAGGAGATGAGTAACGTCATCCTTTTCGTTTTCTATATCTTCACAACCGGATTTCTTGAAGGTATCATCAAGATGAAAAGTTTCCTTAGAGGTCATTCCACTCAAGGCTTTCAGAAGTTTTGCTTGAGATCTGGTTTGAGGATACATCCCGTTACCATAGGTTCTCAAATAATATGAGTTCATATATTCGAGAACATTTAACACATTCCAAACATATGAGTCAGCCTTAAATAAACATTTCTGACCAGATTTGAAAAGATTTTCGCATCTAATGTGTTAGACAATCACAAAGATTCTTTAGAAAGAATCAACCTTTTAGATCATATATCAAAAACTGCTTTAGATAGGGAAACTTATCCTGTTTACACAAGTTGTTTGTAAGACAGCTTTTTTTACACAGAAGGATAGATTTAAACATCTTCAGGTAGATTGTGTAAACTCTCTATGTTGAATAAGAGATTATTGACAGGATACAGATAGCCCAGATATGTGTGCTTCCTTACATCAGAAGATTGGGGTGAGGATCTTCCTCACTAAATACCTTTTGAGGAATTTCTTCCTCCTTATTTTTGGGGACATTATGATCCCTTGTGTGGATTTTGAATCCATCCTCTTTATTAGGAATATTGCGAGATGCTATATCCTTGATTACATCTTGTGCCCAGGATGGTATGTTCCTTGAACTTGAACCCTGTGGTCTAGATCTGCCAATCGACAAATTGCTGATGTCTTTTGTTCAAGACATTCTATATGTTCTCTTAAGGTGTCCATTCCTTGTTGGAAATGTTTTTCTAAACACTTGTCTAGATATACCTTTCGACATGTCTCTGTAAGAAGATCTTCAATAAGGATCTTATTCCTTATTTATGAATGCTCCAGCGATTGTGTAATAATTTCACACTCTGTAGTCTGTTGATGAACTTCGTTGCATAGAGCCAAATTTTGTTCCAAACAATCTGCCAGATTATTTTGAAGACTGAGTGATTCTCGCTTTCCTTCATAAATTCTTACATTCAATTGAACAATAAGTTCTAGGACATCGTCTAGACTGTCAATGGTTTTTCCCTTTTCTGAATAGCTTTGAACATGTTTGAATAATTTTTCTAACATTTTACGAAAACCAGAACTTGGGAAGTCTAGTGAATCTAATCTCTTTTCAGACGATTTTTCACTAGAGATTGGAGTTAGCTCCAAAACATGTTTGAGTTTCGGATTCATTCTTTTCTGATCAGGAACCTGATTCGCAATCAAGTTATTAGTCATAGACTTTTTCTTTGATTTTCGAAAAGACTTATGAGACCAATTTCCATTGACTTTCTATGAGATATTATTTTCATTATCTTGACATACGTTTGTTGATGGTGGTTTTAGGTTCAGGGTCAAAATTGTGAAACCCTGTTTTTAATGCGCTGTCATCCTGCAAAGGAACAGAAGCCATTTGAAAGTGATGAGTGCAAAAACCTCTTCGCTCACGGATGTATTGAGCAATTCAATATATTTAGACATATATATATATCACTCAGAATGGTGCATACAACAACGATCCCAAATATTCTGTGAATTTTATTCCCCACCTGCATTATTCACTTGCATTGACTTGCCTGGTATTTTCCTATGCTATGTTCCCAACCGAACTCTCAATATTGGCATGACATGACGATTAATGTTCACTCGCAGTGGAGTAGCATGAATCTCCCGAAGTATCTGTATTGAGACCTGCATGAAAAACACTCACGTAGGCTACACCACTCTCTGACAAAGAGATCGGCGTGTCGACACACTTTTAATTAAAAGTTATCTTAATCGACGCGTTTAAATTCCTTAAGGAAAATCTAAACTGTCCATGTAAGTCTTAAAAAATGATCACGGCCACACGATTTGGCCACGCAATTCAAAAAGTCTAGCCTACTCCTAGCGGAAATAGGCGATCATCATGATGATCACCGGCGGGCTCACTAACATCCCAGCCGGTCGGAATCCATTTAGTTCAACCGCAACACCCTCAAACGTTAGCCAGAACATGGGTGATAGCGCTGTTGAAAAATAAGCTCAAACGAGTTAAGACCGGCAAAAACGGTCTCAAAAAACATCATGACCGCCCAACTTAGCTAGCCTAGTTGGACGGCTTAGATCTTCCTTCGAATGATTATAGAAATGCTAACGTGCTCACCAGCGCCCAGCTCCATACCTGGTTGATCGAACTACACATAGCAATCCAAGAGCGCCTCAAACCGTTTGCCCAAAGTAGGGCAATCGCATGCTCTTTAAACCCTAAATTGAGTCAACGGCATTACACAACTTCCGCAAATTGATCGTGACCGCCCATCTTCGCCATCCTAGTCGGACGACCTAGATCCAATTTCAGGCGGCCAATGAGATGCTGGCAAGCTCGCCGGCAACCCATCTTTATGTATACTCAAACGACTTGTCCAAACCAATGACAAACACCCCAAACCGTTTGGCCAAAGGTAGGTTGGCCGCACGACTTTAAACCCGAAAAATCAATCAGCGGCAATGTACAACTGTCGCAAATCATCTCGTCCATCCAACTTCGCTAGCCTAGTCGGATGGTTAAGATTTATTTTCAGGAGGCCAGCAGTGTAACGCTGTCATCATCGGCCACCCCTCTTCCACAGGGAGCGATCGACCAAGTGGTAGCTCACCCATAGGGTTCCCAAACGATCGCCCAAAGGTGGACGGTCATGCTACTTTTTTTAAGACGTTCAATTCGCGACTAATTTGAACGAGCTCTAAAACAACGATGTT
>JAJJMB010005688.1:1541682-1602709 GCA_023531105.1 Papaver atlanticum | reverse complement strand
GATCTTAGGTCTGGGTCAGTTACCAATCCTGATGCTGCTGGCGCTGATAACACTCCTGGTGCCAATATCTTTGCCGTTAACACCAATTTACCGCCTGCCAGCACAGTCAACATATCGCATGGTGTTACATCCTCTAGCACCAACACCATTAACGCCGGAAGCATCCCTTCTGGCGTGACGCCTCCTATTACCAGAGCCAGATCCGCTGCTATTCCTCATATTTCTTCGAGCATGACACCTCCAATTATCACTAGGGATGCCACCATTTCTTCATCGGGACGAGAGACTGGAGGAGCCAGAGGAAGACAACCCCCTATCACCATTGTCGATTTGATGGAAAGACAAGAAGTTCTCGCTAAGGCTCAGATGGACAAGGCTACAACTCAGAAAGAGGTACTCACTTTCCTCAAGACCCTAACGGAGCGACTGCCACAAGAGCCGCGTCGACCCATGGAGCCAATAAGGAGTACTTTTAACACTCCTGGCACGAGCCCTTTAACAGGGTGTGCCTTCATAGATGAGGAAGTTCGTGTGGCCCCTGAACGCTGATGAGAAAGGAATCAGCCATCCAATTTCATCATACGTGAGGATCTGGAGCGTCTCCTCCAAAATCGAGGTAAAGAAAACCCGGTGGACATGCACCAGCACCAACCTCCATATCTTCCTAATGTGCAAAGAGTTCCCCTCCCGAGAGGATACTCCTCTCCTCAATTTTCCCTCTATGATGGTACTGGTAACGCTCGTGAACACATCTCTCGTTTTCTGGAATCCTTGGGAGAACACGAATACAATCATGTCCTTCGCCTGAAAGAATTTTCAAAGTCTTTTACCGGAAGAGCGTATACCTGGTACAACAACATCGCACTAAACAGCATATCCAACTGGTGTGAGATGGTCACCACTTTCTACAAGAATTATTTCTTCGTGTCTGAGAAAATCACTTTCTTAGACTTAGGAAGAATGTTTCAACGAAACAACGAACATCCAAACGATTATGTCAACAGATTCTGAATTCAAGCATTGGATAGTCATGACCTAAACGTGACCGAACAACAATTGGTAGAGTCATGCATTAACGGCATGGTTCCCATCTATCGTGTTTTACTGGAAAACCTGCGTTTCCAGACGTTCTCTGAACTCCATGAAGCAGCTAAGTGGTCGGCTACAACAGCACCAGCACTGTTGGAAAGAACCAGACCAACCATAGGTGAAGATGCACGCGAAACTCGAGGAAACAGGCGCCTCATCAACAAGCAATATAACACTGGTCCCTCTGTAAGCATAGTAAGTGAAGGATGGAAAAGGAAAGCTCCAGCAGCGGAACAACAACCCTAGTGTACAGTACCAGCATAGACAACCCCATCCCGGAAAGCCGCGGCTAAGACTCCTGTGCAACAACAAGAAACTGGATATGCTGCTCCAGACTTCCCATTTCCAATGAATGAAGTCATTGAACTCCTAGAAGTTTGGATTCAAGATGATGCCATCAAACTACCTCCTATTAGACGCCCACCAACTGAGGAAGAGATGGCAAATCCCAAGTATTGCCGTTACCACAGGTCCGTTCATCATCCCACCAACGAATGTAACAAATTGAAGAGCATTTTCAAAGAGAAAATAGATGCGGGAGAACTTCAACTAGGCACTGAGGGAGTTCACAGAGACCCTCTCCCAGTAAGAAGCTGCACCCTTTCTGGGGACTCTGCTCACAAAACCGTGCAATCTATGATGGAGCGTGTATGTGAAATTCTTTATTTCTCCAAGGCACAGCGTCAAGACATATTTGCATTCTTAATCGCATTGTGTCAGGCAAGCGACTATTTTCAGTCGGAGAAACTACTCCTAAGCCCCAACCTCTCTTAGAAGGCGCTGTTGGAAAATGCAACTGAGGACTGCTGACCACTGCCCACCTGAAGGGTGTCGAGTTTGACAGCACACTGATTGACGCAGCCTCTGACTTCAACGTTATCACCATCAAGACTATGAAGGCCGCAAAGATCCCAAAACAGGAATCCGTTCACTGTCCAGCCATGATCAAAAACTCGGAAGGGGAGTCTAGAGACGCTTATGGGTACATCAATCTCGAAATCAAGATGGGATATGCTCTAACGCACGCCAAATTTCATATTGTCCAAAAATGCCCAAATTATGATATGGTTCTGGGGCGCTCGTGGGTGCATGGAAACAAAGCAAAACTGGGAGTATGTCCTTTACCAGTGTCTATACCCGAAAGGATTTCCAACAAGCCATCCAACCCTGGGGATTATTTGCTGCCGCATCAACAACTTGCCAATGTGACCCAATTGCCTGGAGAGAGCCCAGCGATGTACATTCGTAGATTCCGAACCCAAGTAAGTCTTATTGAACAACCCTTTCTGCAATCTGTCACTCCTCCTTCCGTCAATGGTCAGGGACTTGACCCGATCGTCAACCCAGCCATCACTAGGAGATGTGAATGGGGTGTCGGGCCTTTCAAATATTTTATTAAAAATTTAGAAGCTGTCACGGTCAAAGATGGGGAATCTAAGAATCAAGTAACGGTGCAACGCCCAAATCCATTTCAAGTTGGAGATATAGTAGTAAGGGTCGCTGCCCAACCTGCTCCGCCAAATTCCCCAGAAGATGAGCCGTACCTAGTAGTATAAATTATCTTGGGAGGCTACTGCAAACTTATCAATGCTGACAAGCTAGAAGGCGTAGTAATACACGCCAGGTGGCTTAAACCTTTCAATACCTAAGACGACACGTCGCCTTTTTCTTTAGCATTTCTTTTAGCATTTCCCCTTTTCATGCAATATTTGTAATTCCTCCAAAATGACTTCACTGCTTGCATTCATAATTAGGATTTCATTTTATCAGTTAATCGAAATATCATTTCCTCACAAAACCATTACCCATCAGTTCAAAACCAAAATAAAATAAAATCCAACCATGAAAGAAACACCTTACATCTTTCAGTAAATACCTAAGAGGGGAATATGTAAAGGAAAAAGAAAGAACAAGATATTCAAGGGAAATCATCAAGCAACAACAGATTCTTCTTGGAAGGCACCGCATCCCGAAGAGCAGCCTGCTTCGACGTTGAGACGGTTTCTCAATCACCACCTCTTTTGACCGACATGATCCCTAGAGGAGGTTCTGTCCACTTCAATATGCAATTTTCGGATTTTGAAAATCATTTCACGGACCGGGAAGCAACGAATATGAAGGTGGCGCACGTACCCAGTGACACTCCCAGTTCGCAATTGTTTCTTCAGAAATCACGTTGCATATGTCGTCAATTGAAGACAAGGCATCTCTCATCCGTTTATCCCACAATATGTGGCTTATTGGGTCTCTAGATTCGTGGCAAAGCTCTCATGCTTCTACATACTTAGCCGGCACGCCACAAATCTTCAAGAAGCGTGTAATCTGCAAGAGGAATATCAAACAGAAGGTTGGTCGAGCCATAATTGTTATTTTTCCCTACTCTAAATTACTGTTACTAGCGTTACATGTGTGGAAATATTAATGTGGAAGAGGCGCCTCTTCCCATGAGAAGAAAACACATACTTGCCAGCCATTACTATTCGTGTGCTGTCTTCCTATCCGCCATGCCGCCTCAATAGAACGGGAAGAGATCAGATTGCAAAATCGCGTTTTAGGAATGAATATCATGAACACAGGTTACCGAAGAACGCTAAATCTAAAGTTTCAAGATATTGCGAGATCTTTCTAAGAATTTGGATTTCTTAGTCGGGAGATTTCATTCATTCATCCAACCGGAAACATAAATCATGAAAGCAGCATGAATGAAGGATTATTATTTGATGAAGATCTGGCTCCAGCCGCATGAAATAAAAGACTACTAAAAATCAAATAAGTATCATCAATGCCAGGGTAAATGGCGTCTTCACTGGAACCCTCTCCAGAAGCCGCTTCAACATCCTCTTCGAAAGCTGCATCAACATCCTCTCTAGAAGTCGCTTCAACATCCTCTTCGTAAGCTGCACCAACGTTCATATCGGAGCCCGCTTCAACATCTTCTCCAGATGCCACTCCTCCTATACACTCTTCGGAAGTTGCCCCGAAATCCTTTTCAGAAACTGCTTCAACAGCCTTTTGAGGGTATTCCGATTCGTCCACGTCAGAGTCGAGGATTATGACGCCATCATGAATAGGGTGTTCATGTTTATCCAGGAGTTCACATTTTCCCGAGAGCTGCTCATGCTCCGCCCTCCGGCGCTTTAGCCAGGAAGCAAACCTTTCAGTCCTAGCACTAGTTGGCTGAGATGCTTCATCGCGCCTCCATTTTTCCTCCATGCCAACCGAAGCCAGGAAAACTTGGACACGCTCTCAGGCGATGCTCAAATGTACAAGGGACTTGGAATGCAGTTTGAAATACCAACCAACCGTCTACCTGATCTACCTGGGGCCTACCGACATCATGCTAGGGGAACGCTCATCTGGACGCCTCGTGCCATGTTCCAAGGATAAGCCAACCCACCTCTCCTGGTAATATCTGTCTACTTTGCCTCATAAGTTTTATCTTTATTTGTCACCATCTAGTGCTTACCCCGCAACAATGTCACTGTTACGTACTAAACAATGGACTTAATGTTGATGGTGGTTTTTGGTTCAGGGTCAAAATTGTGAAACCCTGTTTTTAATGCGCCGTCATCCTGTAAAGGAACATAAGCCATTAAAAGGTGATGAGTGCAAAAACCTCTTCGCTCATGGATGTATTGAGCAATTCAATATATTTGGACACATATACATATATATATAAATTCACTCAGAATGGTGCATACAGCAACGATCCCAAATATTATGTGAATTTTATTCCCCACCGGCATTATTCATTAATGCATTGACTTGCCTGGTATTTTCCTATGCTATGTTCCCAGTCAAACTCTCAATATTGGCATGACATGACAATTAATGTTCACTCGCAACGGAGTAGCATGAATCTCCCGAAGTGTCAGTATTGAGACCTGCATGAAAAACACTCACGTAGGCTATACCACTATTTGACAAAGAGATCGGCATGTCGACACACTTTTAATTAAAAGTTAGCTCGATCGACGTGTTTAAATTCCTTAAGGAAAATCTAGACTATCCATGTCAGTCTTAAAAAATGATCATGGCCACACGATTTGGCCACGCAATTTAACAAGTCTAGCCTACTCCTAGTGGAACTAGGAGATCATCATGATGACAACCGGTGGGATCACTAACATCCCAGTCGGTCGGAATCCATTTAGTTTAACCGCAACACCCTCAAACATTAGCCAGAACATAGGTGATCGCGCTGTTGAAAAATGAGCTCAAACGAGCTAAGACCGGCAAAAACGGTCTCAAAAAACATCACGACCGCCCAACTTAGCTAGCCTAGTTGTACGGCTTAGATCTTCCTTCGAATGAATAAAGAAATGTTAACATTCTCACCGGCGACCCAGCTCCATACCTGGTTGATCGAACTACACATAGCAATCCAAGAGCGCGTCAAACCGTTTGCCCAAAGTAGCGCGATCGCACGCTCTTTAAACCCTAAATTGAGTCAGCGGCATTACACAACTGCCGCAAATTGATCGTGACCGCCCATCTTCGCCAGCCTAGTCGGACGACCTAGATCCAGTTTCAGGCGGCCAATGAGATGCTGGTAAGCTCGCCAGTAACCCATCTTTATGTATACTCAATCGACTTGTCCAAACCAGTGACAAACACCCCAAACTGTTTGTCCAAAGGTAGGTTGGCCGCACAGCTTTAAACCCTAAAAATCAATCAGCGGCAATGTACAACTGTCGCAAATCATCTCGTCCATCCAACTTCGCTAGCCTAGTCGGATGGTTCAAATTTATTTTCAGGAGGCCAGCAGGGTAACGCTTTCATCATCGGCAACCCCTCTTCCACAGGGAGCGATCAACCAAGTGGTAGCTCACCCATAGGGTTCCCAAACGATCGCCCAAAGGTGGCCGGTCATGCTACTTTTTTTTTAAGACGTTCAATTCGCGACTAATTTGAACGATCTCTAAAACAACGATGTTTCCTGCACATCGATTATTTTCAGCTGCTTGTTTAAAAGCGATGCTTTATATACATCGATCATAAGCGATGTTTTATAAATATTGATTTCACAGATAATTTATTATTTGACCTAAAAGCACTATGTGCTGCTTTTAGCGACGAGTCTCACGACTTCACCCATTTACTCGAGACATCAAACATGTCACAAACTGGGGGATGCTCATTGGGGTATTGGTCTGGAGGTTTACAGCGTGCGGCGTGCAATGCACACATTATGAGAAAGTGTCAGGAAAGGACGGACGGTTAACAGCAATGGGAGTAGTGGGTTAAAGTGTGCCCAGTTTTCCCTCGTAATGGAAACGTGGTGATCACCACTTTTTACACATCCCCACTTCTCCACTACTAAACTTCCTCCACTTCCTACGAGATCAGGGGTGCGCTCAATAACTTGTATAAATAGGATTTCAACCTATTTCAACAACAAAAAACAGCAAGTGTTATCAACACAAGTATCCAGAAAACACCAAGAACTGATATCTTACATTCTACGAGACTGTTCCACATTCTGATATAAGTCATAAAATAGCCACACCTTCATAATTCAACATTTTGATCTCAAACACCTTCTTCGCTTCCCTCCCTAAGATCAACCCTTCTCTTTCACTTTGTGAACGAATTGAATATGGAACGGCCATTTCTTGGTTTAGGCCAGAGTCTTATAGATTGATCTCTTGAATCTAAAAGTACTCCGGTGCAGTGCATTTGTTTAGGGTTTGAATTCGTTTCTCATCAACACACCCAAATTTACAAAAAACGGCAGAATCAGTTTTTATCCCAAAACAACGTTAACTGAGTTCTTCATAAGTTTAGCTTTGCTTTTCTTATTTTGACTCATATCTTAAAGGTTGGATCGCACCAAACACAAATTGTTAGATCTTTTCGTGTTTTCCTGCTCTGATACCAATTGAAAAGACGAGGGTACCCAAATATACCTCAATCTAAATCTTTTCCACCTATAAGTCCTTTCTCCGAAAGTGATTGTCTATGGACTGAGTCGAAACAATACAACTAATCGGTTCACATTTAGTGTGATCGTCTATGGATACGAGATCGAGACAATACGACAACAAGATAACTTGTGTGATTGACTATGGATACAAGATCGAGACAATACAACAACGAAGTATGTTTACTTGATAAAAGGTTCAGACTTAACCAAACACAATAGGATTGCTATCAATCAACTTGAATCTCTTGTGATCAATCACACACAGAACGGAGTCTGTTAATAATGGATTATCACAAGGCGTCTTTAGATGTACAAACAGTCTAAAGATCCCCGTCGAAACTTTGATCTAGTTTGAGTGAATCTTATATCAGAAGAGAAGATTCTCAATCATAAACAAACTAGGTGCAATCAAAGTTCAACAACCGTTAGTCAATCAAATCAATCGAAAACTAATAATAAACTGCAATTATCTAGTTTACCACCAACGGTACTAATAGAGCTTCTCAATCCCAAAGAAGTCTTTAAACTGAGCTGCCGTAAGAGATTTCGCCTAATTAGGTTACTTTCCTCTCCTTAAAGGCGGCTCCACCAGTAACAACACAACTAGGTAGTTTTGCTGGCTCTGATGATTAGTTTACTTGAAATGCAAACTTCAATATTTATATACCAAGGAAGTTTGGACACCAAGGAATTTCCAAAACCGAAAATATTCTAAAGATATGCATTATATTACCAACTTCGGTTTCCATAATTCTTGGAAATGCTTTGTCCAAATATTAACCGAAATCTCATTAGAAAATCTCCAATTAGTAAATGCACATTACACATTTTTATTTTATAAAGATATGCATTTTAATTACTAGAAATTAAAAGCATTAAAACTAAAAACCTTAATTAAAAGATTCTCAATTTATTTCGATCCGGGATTCTCCTTTAGCTATAAAGGAATATCTTTGAACAATAAAAGATAAGAGTTACTGCACATGTTCAAAGTATGTCGACATCTTTACTTAGTAAATCCTTTTTCATATTTACCATCTTGGAACCGATTTGCCACACTTCCAAACAAGTTTAGAATTGGTTCATCTGACTTCCAAGAACTATGTGATTGATTATCCTATCAAATCAACAATCATGGGTTTCACGGTTCTACCAAAACAAGTTTTCGGTTCTACCTCCATGTGGGTACTAGAATTAGTCACGCTAGTTACCAAAACTTGGTTGACTAGGTACTAGGATCGGTTCCCCAATCTCTAGAGTATGTCATTCCAATTACAACAAATCGATCATACTATCTCAGGTGATTACTTAAGATCGGTTTCACTAATAAAAGCCATACCAATACAAAAGTCAGGCCTTGTGAATAGTTTAACCAAGATACATAAACAAGTTATGAGCGGTTATACTAAACACACATATTGGTAATTCCAAAGATTTGCAATGAATAACAATACCAATAAGCTTGGCAATTTCCGTTGCGATTCATAAAACAAGTTCATGAATTTACTTCCTTTAAACGAATGTAAAACATTGTTTCCTAGGACGAAATCTTCACCCATACCCATACATAATCACAATAGCATTCATACGATTATGTCGATGAATTATATATGAAGTTCAAAAGATAAGCGTTATACTTCGTATTGTATTCCTTAATACTATGTCTAACTAGAGTATAATCATTCACAGCTATGCACGACTTTAAAGATATGTTAGGGAATGAAACAGTTCAAGTCAAATATTGCTAACCTCAAGTGAAAGGATGATGTCGTCGTTGTAGCTCCTTACTTCTTCACATTCTTCAAGTCTTCATGTAATACTTGTAAGTCTCATATCCTAGTAACTTTCTAGCTAACCTATACGAAGTTGACTCTAGTAAATAATCAAGCGACTCTTTAAATGAGTTTTGATTCACTAAATATGACAACCAAACTTGACATACCAACGTTTGGTTGGTTCAACCGAGCTATGCTCTAACATACCTACAAAATTACAAAACAAGCATAATATACATTGTTTTCAAGATAAATAACTAATAAAAGTGGTTTTTCCTAACCTAGACAAGGTAGATTTGTTTCCAAGCAACCTAGCCTTGATTATTCACTATAAATAAGGGTTTCGTGTGACTACACAGCATATCCCTTGAAAACTGTGTGTGTGTGTGTTGCATAAGGTTGTTTTCCGTGTCTTTGTTCTTCACAAACAAGAGTGAGATTTCAAAAAACTTTACTTGGGGATCGTAAAGCACAGGGAGGCTATCTTCTTTGGTAGTTACGGAACCTGTTCCTAGGTGTTTTTTATAAACCCTAGTTTTGATAGAACAAGATATCTCTTGATTTTTCTAGGTGATCTTGTGAGAAGGATCAATTAGGTTATGGAACCGTAAACCCTAATTATTGAGGAGTATCTTCTGAAGAGAATTGGTGTTCTGCCTGAAGATTTTCAAAAGTATCTTCTAAAGAGAATTGGTGTTCTGCTAGAATATTTAAGAGAAGAATTCCTAAAGAGAATTGGTGTTCTGCTAGGAGATCTACAGGTGCGCGAATACAACTGAAGCAGGTATTACATCTAGTATGAATATGTAGTAGGTAAATGGTGTAACAGCTTACAGCGTGTGTTCAATCTGGACTAGGTTCCGGGGTTTTTCTATAAGATTATACTTTTCCTCGTTAACAGAAATCGCTGGTGTATGTGTTATTTCTTTTCTGCATTTTCTTTTTATCTTTATAATTGAAATATCACAGGTTGTGCGCATTTAAACCTAGATATTATTAACTCAATTGTACGGAACCTGCAAGACTAGTTCTCGTTGAATTCATATCTTGAAATATATATTACAAGACTTGTTCTTGCTGGAATTTGGTTCGTGAACTATTCGGGTGTATACTAGGTTTACCTAAAACAATCTTAAATACAGTTTCCTAATCGAACGTATAGATTGTACCAGGATTTTTCTTATAGGTCCCGAACGAAAACGTTGGTGGTGTATTTGGTATCCCCTGCGTTTTAAAATTGGGCCAAAGGTTTTTATTTTAGATTTGTCTATGAAAAGAGGTGCTACCAGATAAGGATCTTTTATTGAAAAAGCGGGGGTCTAACAACCACACCCAATATTCGTTTGGCAATCTGAATAGACAAACTCCAATATACTTTCAAGAGAATCAACTAGACAGTTAGACTCAATCTAGAGAAAAGTATATCAAAGAGTTTTATATCTCTATCTCTTAATTCAATCTGCAATCAGCAAATAGGAATTTGCGAGCCCGATTGAATATAAGAGAAATAACTTGAACGGTACCAAAGACCAATATTCAAGGATCAATCAATTTCAATCAACAACCAAAGGTTGGATTTCCCAATTGATCGATTCAACGTACATCCTGTAATATTTCAATTATATAACAAAATATAATGCGGAAAAGAAATAACACAGACACCATAAATTTTGTTAACGAGGAAACCGAAAATGCATAAAAACCCCGGTACCTAGTCCAAATATGAACACCACACTGTATTAAGCCGCTACAGACACTAGCCTACTACCAATGAACTTCAGACTGGACTGTAGTTGAACCCTAATCAACCTCACACTGATTCAAGGTACAGTTACGCTCCTTACGTCTCTGATCCTAGCAGGATACTACGCACTTGATTCCCTTAGATGATCTCACCCACAACCAAGAGTTGCTACGACCCAAAGTCGAAGACTTGATAAAAAAATCTGTCTCACACAGAAAATTATATTGGAATAGATAAATCTGTCTCCCACAAAAATACCTACGAATTTTGTTACGTCTTTTGATAAATCAAGGTGAATAGGAACAAATTGATATACCGGACTTATATTCCCGAAGAACAGCCTAGAAATATCAATCACCTCATAATAATCTTAATCGTATGGTAGCGAAACAAGATATTGTGGAATCACAAACGATGAGACGAAGATGTTTGTGACTACTTTTTATCTTGCCTATGGAAGATTAAATCTCGAGCCAATCTTAAAGAAGATAGTACTCAAACACGATAGAAACAGCAAGATCAGATCACGCAAATACAGAGAAAATAGTTGGGTCTGGCTTCACAATCCCAATGAAGTCTTTAAGTCGTTAACCTACAGGGTTTCGTGAAAAACCTAGGGTTAAAGGAGAATCAACTCTAGCTTATACAACTAGTATCACACAGGAGGTGTGGGGATTAGTTTTCCCAGTTACTAGAGTTCTCCTTTATATAGTTTTCAATTCAGGGTTTGCAATCTAAGTTACCTTGATAAAAAAGCATTCAATATTCACCGTTAGATGAAAACTTGATTAGATTCAAGCTAATATCTTTCAACCGTTAGATCGAAATTAGCTTGTTATACACAAATGAAATGTACCCTCATTTAGGTTTAGTAACCGTACCTAAACGTGTACACCATGTTGGCTCAACCGTAGTTAACCGAGGTTATCTATATGAACACTCTCATATCAACCTTATTCATCTTAACCATAACTAGTTCAAATGACTCAAATGAAACTAGTTAAATAGTTGTTCAATTGCTATATTCTCATAGAAGTATACAAGAACACAATTAAAGCAAAATCGTTTTGATTCACTCGAATCAATCATGAACATTATAGCCACGGTTTGCAAAGAATGCATTCCTTAATATATAAATGTATTAGTTCATGAGCCAACCGATTTTAGAACTTTAACCACTCAAGTATGCAAACGGGTACGCATACTTAAGTAGTCGGTCTGAGTTTGGGTTCGCCAGTATGCAAACGGGTATGCATACTTAGAACACTTCCAAATCCCAGCAGAAATTCCCGGACCTATACCTTACGCAAGTATGCGTACCGGTATGTGTACTTGGTACACGGAATTTCACAACTACAAGTACGCATACGGGTATGCATACTTTAGTTCCAGTCATGGATCACATACATGTAAGAATGCACACTATGTTTATAATCCACTGATGGTTAAGTATTCTAAACTCTTATTTCAATCATTGAAACTTTCTTAGAGGATGACAATAGCCGTTTTCACATACTATTAGCATCAAAGCAATTTTCAAGTTATTGAAATAATCATAACAAAACATTCCAAGTCTACACCAAATGATTGTCACATAAACCATGTAAGATGTTACTCGGTGATTTTCACATGATCATCTTTTGACTTTCGTCAAGAATATAAGATGAACTTGGTTGAAGCGAAAGCTTACCAACACATATTCCGAGAAATATGTACGCGAGTTAAACTCAGCTCGAAATCTCAAATGTGTATAATCGACAACTATATAGTAATACGACTTTTGTCTCAATATAGGAGATAGAGTAGAAATAGACTTTCCAAGTGATAGATTAGTTTTTGTCTCCACAAACCTTTTGTTGATGAAGTTCCACAAGCTCACCTTAGTAGTTCTTCATTTTCAATTGATGAACGCCGTGAAGTCTAATGCTCAACTACACAATCTATCCTAGTCCGAGACATCACTATAAGTAGACTCGAAATCAAGACTTATAGTTTTGATCACTAACATTGACAAACAAGTTTGAGATAGAAACGCTTGTGAGTTCGACCGAGCAGTGCTCTAACAATCTCCCCCTTTGTCAATTTTAGTGACTGAACTATCAATACATATGGATTACAAAATAAATAAACTTTGTAGCTTCTCATCCAAATGCTTGATCTCCTTGGTTCTTCAACACTACTCGAAATCTTCGTCACTTCCAAGTACTCCAATGATTCCAAATGTGTTCAATTCCGCATCATTGTTGTTGAAGATCCGTAGCTATAACAATAAGAAAATAGTTGATCTCAATCATTGTTATACAGTGTCATAGTATCATTATACAGTATCAAAGACCAATTGTATCATAACTTTGACAACAATACTATGGTGATATGTATCACTCCCCCTTAGTCAACACTTCATCTCAACATGAAAACCACTCCCCCTTACATAATGATTCGTAAACCATATGTATTTGTAGTGTGAACTACACATTAATTCTTCCCCTTTTTGTCAATATAAATTGGAAAAGGTACGAAAACTAGTGGGATCCTCATGAAATTTTCTTAGAGATACTTCATGACCAAAAGAGAACAACATACCAACTTGTTTAGATGCCATCAAATAGCCGAAACTAAATGCATTCATCAAGGAGTTTATAAAGATACAAGATAACCTCTACAATATTCCACAACCGCACTCCCCACAAAGATTTGGCAATTAAGCACAAGTTCAATTAAGAACTCTCCCCCATAAAATGTCATTCCCGAAAGAACAACAAGAGCGACCTTACTTTTACAAGAAAATAAAGATTTCTTTGGACATTAACAAATCACATGAATCATGAATTTGTATCCAAAAATCTCAATTGAATTAGCCACAAAGAAAATGATCAATTCAATTGGTCATGCTCAACATAAGAGAACTTACAGAGCAACACAGTACATACACAAAGATGTGGATCAGGTAAAGACCAATACTGCGTAATAATCAAAGAGTCATTCTATTTTTCATCACTATTTGCATAATGACATATAATAGACTTAATCTTTGTAAACAAAAGTTCATCCTATCTTCCATCAATAATGACATAATAGGCTTAACTTTTGTAGTCAAAAGTTCATTCTATCTTTTATCAATACTTTCATACCGACATATAATAGAGTTAACTTTTGAACAAATATGGGACAGTCAAGGTTCACGGACGTAAAAAACATATCCCATAACAATTTGCAATATATAAAACCATAAAGATTAATCTGCAAAAATCAATCTTTGCCCTTAGAAGGTAAAATTAATCTTTTTCGCACGGATTTACACCAAGAATAGCTACCAAAGGCGTATAAAAGGATTTTCTTAAAAAAGAATAACATACAAAGTCATTAACGACCATGCACCATAGTTCACATAAGATGATTATGAAAATTCAAGAATCCCATAGCAATGCGTACTACTACCCATTCTTGAACTTCCTTCTTTGTGATTCACCAACAACATTCTTGTAAAATCTACAAATGAGCTTAGATGAGTAGTACTCCAAGAAGAATCCAAGTGCCCAAGCCCAAGAGAAGTGGAACAAGTGCGACGAAACGGAGCAAAACACTCAAAAACAAGAGACATGATAAAGAACAATCTTAACTCATCCAAATTCAAGAATTCTCATCTCCATTTTGAAGGTAATTCAAAAAGGAAGAGAATTCAAAAAGAATGAGGTAATTCCGAGTTTGGACGAAGAAGTTACGGCGAAAACAAGTTTACCGAATATCGACGTCTATGGTCAAGTATGCATACCGGTTTGCAAACGAATTTTCATGACCTGGAGCAGTATGCAAACGGGTATGCGTACTAAAATCCCTGGATTTTGATTTTAAAAGATGGTATGCATACCTGGTATATGTACCGTGAAGTCCAAACATACCGAACTACTATTTTCAAACCTAAACATTTAAGAACCTTAAACACAGATCAAGTTAGGTAGAAATGAACTATAAGCAAGGTACATGGATCATTATAAGTACTCTAAGCAAATAAAAACACAAATCTTGCTCAAGTTTATAGACATACCTTTTTAGAAGAATCAAATCGAATTCTACAGCCTTACCGAACATAATCTATGCGCCCCAATTCCCGTACTTCCCTCACCGTATACATAGCAGGGCATTCCTTAGTGAGGATGCACTAAAAACACACTCAAGTTGTGTTGAGGTGAGCAATGTCTTGCTCACCACAAGTGACTTTTGGATTATCATGAAAGAGATCGCTTTTAGAACTTTTCACATCCAAATCCAACTTTCCGAAGAACTTTTTAAGTTCCAACATCATGGATACTTCCTTCTCCATAGTCATGGAATTTTCTGGGAGATCATTCCTTTTCACACTCAAAACATCATTGACTTTCTTTGGTATCCACTTCTGAGTGCGTTTAGGAACAATCGGAACCTTCTTCCCATTACTCTCTTCTAGAATTCTCGGAAGAGAGTCGGATAGACTATACTTTTGCAAGTTAGTCTTTCTCCAACTGGGAGCATCGGATCTTGTCTTCTCCTTTACGAAGTTATCCTTTTGATAACCATTACGATTGTGAAAAGGATTCGTATAACGTTTATATGCAAATCTAGGTTTATCACAACACTGATTCCTTTGCCTAAAGGTTGGACAGTTATAACCTGTAACATTAAGGGGATAAGTCTTAACATATGATCTTGGTTTCACAACTTCTTGTGATGCCCAAACAAGAACATCATGAAGTTTCTCATTCCTTATACAGAAACGACATCTCCTTTCCAGGTGACCTTTATTTCCGCAATAGTGGCAAACATAAAGAATATTCTTACCTCGATCCGTGTGTCCTGACTTTGGAGGTTGATATACTTTGCTCTTTTGAACCTTAACTACCGGTGAAGGTATTTCACTTTTTCCATCAGTGGAAACCTTTTGTTGAGAAGAATTACTAGTGAAAAGACGAGGGTACCTAAATATACCTCAATCTAAAACTTTTCCACCTATAAGTCCTTTCTCCGAAAGTGATTGTCTATGGACTGAGTCGAGACAATACAACTAATCGGTTCACACTTCGTGTGATTGTCTATGGATACGAGATTGAGACAATACGACAACAAGATAACTTATGTGATTGACTATGGATACAAGATCGAGACAATACAACAATGAAGTATGTTTACTTGATAATAGGTTCGGACTTAACCAAACACAATAGGATTGCTATCAAGTAAATAGGAATTAACAATTGTGTATTTTACTTCTAATTATAATAAAATAATTATAATTGCGGAAATAGAAAAGTAAAAGACACAGAAGGATTTTGTTAACGAGGAAACAAAAAATGCAAAAAAACCCCGGGACCTTGTCCAGAATTGAATACTCTCAGGATTAAGCCGCTATGTAAAAATCAAAACCAACTTCGTATAGTTGAGACAAAGCAACTAAACCTATAGTTCACCTAGTTCCGTCTGTATCCCTGCGCCGCCAACTTGCAGAAAGTCACGCACTTGGAACAATTCCTTTGGTTCGTATTCCAAATAGTAAATGAACAACAAATATGCTCGGTAAAAACTCTTTTCAAACAAGTGATATGAGTTTGACAAAAGGCTCTTCCGTTTATCCCAATAAACTCCTTTGTCAGGTCCTTAGATCTATCCAATAACAACTACCAAAGTAATTGTCAAGATTTTGCAATCAATACTTTAAATCACAAAGAAACGTATTGATGCTGATCTACTCAACTTATCAATCAAATCTATCAAAAAGATAAACCGATTATAGTTGGATCCCTTTCCATCCGAAACAAGTATTGTGCACACCAAAGATTATGAACCCAAATCAGAAATCTTCTTCGTCTTCAAATCTTCTTAGATCTTCAATAAACACTTAAACACAATCAACTTGAATCTCTTGTGATCAATCACACACAGAATGGAGTCTGTTAACAATGGATTATCACAAGACGTCTTTAAATCTACAAACAGTCTAAAGATCTCCCGTCGAAACTTCGATCTAGTTTGAGTGAATCTTATATCAGGAGAGAAGATTCTCAAGCATAAACAAACTAGGTGCAATCAAAGTTCAACAACCGTTACTCAATCAAATCAATCGAAAACCAATGATAAACTGCAATTATCTAGTTTCATACCAACGGTACTCGTAGAGCTTCCCAATCCAAAAGAAGTCTTTAAAACGAGCGGTCGTAAGAGATTTCGCTTAATTAGGGTACTTTCTTCTCCGAATAGACGGCTCCACCAGTAAAAACACAACTAGGTAGTTTTGCTGCCTCTGAGGATTAGTTTGCTTGAAATGCGAACTTCAATATTTATAGACCAAGGAAGTTTGGACACCAAGGAATTTCCAAAACCGAATATTCTCAAAGATATGCAATAAGGGAAAAAATGGTTTTCATAATTCCTGGAAATGCACTGTGCAAATATTGACCGAAAATATCAGTAGAAAATCTCCAACAAGTAAATGCACATTACTAATTTTTATTTTCTAAAGATATGCATTTTAATTGCTGGAAATTAAAAGCATAGAAAACTAAAAACCTTAATTAAAAGATTCTCAATTTATTTCGATCCGGGATTCTCCTTTAGCTATTAAGGAATATCTTTGAATAATAAAATTTAAGAATTACTGCACGTGTTCAAAGTATGTCGACATCTTTACTTTGTAAATCCTTTATCATATTTACAATCTTGGAACCGATTTGCCACACTTCCAAACGAGTTTAGAATTGGTTCATCTGACTTCCAAGAACTATGTGATTGATTATCCTATCAAATCACCAATCATGGGTTTCACAGTTCTACCAAAACAAGTTTCGGTTCTACGTCCATGTGGGTACTATAATTAGTCACGCTAGTTACCAAAACTTGGTTGACTAGGTACTAGGATCGGTTCCCACATATATATGGTATTTAACTTGTATTTGTTGCACATGTTCATAGGATCGGTTCCCCAATAACTAAAAACTTGCTGCACCTCTTACAAGGATCGATTCCCATTTGCTTGTGATCGGTTTCACCTCTTACTAGGATCGGTTCCCCAATGTCTAGAGTTTGTCATACCAATTACAACAAATTGATCATACCATCTCAGGTGATTACTTAAGATCGGTTTCACTAATAAAAGTCATACCAATATAAAAGTCAAGCCTTGTGAATAGTTTTACCAAGATACATAAACAAGTTATGAGCGGTTATACTAAACACACATATTGGTAATCCAAAAATTTGCAATGAAAAACAATACCAATAAGCCAAGCGATTTCCCTGTCGATTCATAACACAAGTTTATGAATTTTACTTCCTTTAAACAATTGTAAAACATTGTTTCCTATGACGAAATCTTCACCCATACCCATACATAATCATAATAGCATTCATACGATTATGTCGATGTCTTATATACGAAGTTCAAAAGATAGACGTTATATTTCGTATTGTAATTCCTTAATACTATGTCTAACTAGAGTATAATCATTCACAGCTTCGCAGTTATGTTTTCAATATGCACGACTTGAAAGATACGCTAGGAATGAAACAGTTCAAGTAAAATATTACTAACCTCAATAGGAAGGATGATGTCGTCGTTGTAGCTCCTTACTTCTTCACATTCTTCAAGTATTCACGTAATACTTGTAAGTCTCATATCCTAGTAACTTTCTAGCTAACCTATACGAAGTTGACTTTAGTAAATAATCAAGCGACTCTTTAAATGTCTCAGCATAACTCTTGTTGGAATCGCATTTTTAAAACCTGCCCACAACAAAAAGCTCACTTTATAGGGGATATTATTTTTCCAAATAAACCGCTGGAAATTGCACCTCTCTAAATCGCCTAATAAAGCATCATAGCAACTTTTAGTACTGAACTCATCCAAAAGTTTCAACTCATCTTCCTCATTAGTAAGCTCTGGAGTATGGCCCAAATCCCTTCTTAACAAATCCCACTCTAACTGTTCATTAGCATTTAGGTTCTTCTTGAAGTTCCATTTCCAACCATTGCCATCTACCATATCTGCCACCGAAATATTCTTCTCTTTAGCTGCTTTAAAAGTATTCGGGAAGATATCTTTAAGACAACCTCTATCCAGCCATTTGTCCATCCAGAATTGAACTCCTTTACCATCTTGCACCACTTTAACCACATTGTTCCACAAACTACTCCCTTGAGGCTTATCATCGACAGCAGGCATCAAAAGCTCCTTCCCCACTTTAAATTTTTGATGCATTATCCTCCTCCATAAAGCATCTTTGTTTTTAGAATATCTCCAAATCCACTTTGCTAGCAAAGCTTTATTAGTTTTCCTAAGATTTCTAACTCCCAACCCTCCATTCTCTTTTGGAAGACAAACTCTTGTCCATGCCACCCAAACTAGTTTTCTTCTTCCTTCCTCCGCACCCCATAAAAAGTTCCTCATGATTTTAATCATTCGCTTCTCCACACTTACAGGTAAATGAAATAAGGATAAGAAATAGATAGGTAAACTTGCAAGTCAGCTTTTAATAAGAGCCAACCTACCAGCTTTATTAAGAGTCTTTTTCTTCCACTTAGCTAATCTTTGTTCCATCCCTACCAGCACTTGCTCCCAAACAGAAACACTCATCCAATTAGCTCCTATTGGAAAACCCAAATAACTGATAAGAAGTTTTTCAGTTTTACACCCTAATTCTTGAGCCAGCATACCATTCATCTCATCAGATCCAACACTAACCATTGTACTCTTCTCCAGATTCAATTTCAAACCAGTTAAGGTTTCAAACATTGATAAAATGATAAGAAGTCTTCTCACCTCCTCCATAGAAGCATCAATGGATATCAATATGTCATCTATAAATTGCAAATGAGAGATAATTTTACCATTCTCAGCCACACCTAAACCAGTAAGCTGCCTTCTAGAAACTGCATCATTAATTAGCTTAGAAATAACCTCCACCACTAGAAGAAACAAATAAGGTGATAAGGAGTCACCTTGTCTTAAACCTTTACTAGTTTTGAATTTTTCAGTAGAACCTCCATTAACTAAAACAGATAGGTGAGTATTAGAGACACACCAAGAAATCCAAGAAATCCATTTACTTCCAAAGCTATGCTTCTTCAAAATTGTAAACAAAGAATTCCAATTGACATTATCAAAAGCCTTCTCCATGTCAATTTTGCAAAGGATTCCATGTTTGTGACTCTTTATCCTGCTATCAACACATTCATTGGCAATCAAAACTCCATCTAAAATTTGTTTTCCATGTATAAAAGAAACTTGAAAATATGAAATCAGCTCTGGCATCAACTTCTTCAATCTTTCATCTAGGACTTTTGAAAGGATCTTGTAAACACTACCTATAAGACTTAGAGGTCTAAAGTCTTTAAGTGTACAATAGTCCTCCCTTTTGGGAATCAGTGTAATGAAAGAGCAGTTTAACCTCCAATCAAGAGACCCATATCTGTGAAAGTCCTTCATCAGATTCATGAAGTCGTCCTTGTTTATACTCTAACAACTCTTGTAGAACTCAGCTGTGAACCCATCAGGACCTGGTGATTTGTTACAGCCCATTTTCTTCACCACATTCCAAACTTCATCTTCAGTAACATCTCTTTCTAGCCAATCTCTCTTCTCAGCAGAAACTTCTGGAAAAGGGATACCCTCCATGTCAGAGTCCACAAAACTGTGTTGAGAGAAAAGATTAGTATAGTAACTTCTAATTTCTTTTTTAATAATGTTTTGATCAAAGCAATCAGCTTTACATATTCGCAATTTGGCGATAGTGTTCCTTTTCTTCCTTGCATTAGCAATGCCATGAAAATATCTTGTATTAGAGTCCCCCCATCTAAACCCATTTTGTTTTTCTCTTCACTGCCACTTCCTTGCTTCCAAAGATTCAATGTTTTTAAGCTTCAATTTACATTGCATTCTCTCCTCCCATTGAACTGAATTTAAAGCACCAGTTTCTTCCATAATGTTTAAATCATGTATTTTTTCAGTTAAAACATTCTTTTCTCTTCGAATTGACCCAAATTCCTGCATTCTCCAAGGCTCAATCATATGCTTAAGATTTTGGAGCTTTTTAAAGAAGACTGAACTATTGCTACCCTGAAAAGACATTGCTCTCCACCACACTTGAACATTCTTCACAAAATCCTTGTGCTCCACCCAACTCTTCTCTAGCTTAAAATATGGTTTACAACTGATGGAAGGTTCAGTAATAACCAAAATAGTGTTATGGTCAGAGATTGTTATAGTCAAAGCAATCTGAAGAGCATTAGGAAAAGCTTCATCAAAAGCCAGGCTAAACAAAAATCTATCCAATCTACACAACACTGGATTTGCATGATTATTAGACCAAGTGAAAGAGCTACCTATTAAAGGTTGATCAACCATCTCTTCATTCAAAATGAAGTTGTTCAGAAAAGCATTGTTTCTACTGTCTCCATCTCCTCTATTCCTTTCTTCATTAGATCTGACTACATTCATATCCCTAGCAATGCATAGAGGACCATTACACCATCTTCTAACTTCTTCCATATCTATCCAGAAATTGGTTCTAGCATTAAACTCACAGGGGCTATACACATTGGTAACTGCCCATTGAAAGCCATTTATTCTTGTGTTAAATAACAAAGAAATATTGTTAATACCAATTCTATCATCCAATATCTCAAGCTTGCTACTGTTCCAAATAGACAACAACCCTCCACTATTACCAACATTTCCAGCAGAAGCAATATATGCCCAACCAAAATTGTCATCATGCCATAACTGTCTCACAAACCAATCAGTTATATTAACCATTTTTATTTCTTGAATTAAACAGATATCACATCTTTGATCAGCAATCAAATTCTTCAGAGCGTTTACCTTCCCAAAGTCATTTAAGCCTCTCACATTCCAGCATAAAATTCTAAAATCCATTTAGAATAACTTCTTCCCTTGCATTTCTGATCTCCTCCAAGCTTCTCACTTCACTCTCCTCAATAGCTTCCTCAGCAACATCATTTTCCCTGTTAGAGAAGCCATTAACATCTTCGTCCTCCACCTGACCACTTAACAAATTTTCCTCCCTGGTGACATTTATCTGACACCTTTGCTTGTATTTTGAGACTAAACCAGTCATATCCTTCCTTAGTATGTTTAGCTGATTCTGGTTAATGTTACCAAAACTACAAGCTAGTTTAACCAAAGATTCCACTGTTTTATTTATGGTCTCTTCCTCATTTCCTGACTTCGTCTTCACTTCTTCCAGGTTGTAGAAGATATTATCCTCCATCTCCTTTCTTGTTTGTTCCTCCCTTCTGTATTCAGTTTCCCCATTAACAGAATTGTCCTCTTCATTTAAGATAGAAAATCTTGATCCTAACTCAGCATCAGAATTTCTTCGGTTTGATTCTCCCAAACTTCTCCTGCCTGATTTAGAGACGAATATCCAACTCCTATCATCGTCTTCTCTAACAACTTGACTCGACCCATTCTGTATTAGATTAATCAAATGATCATCTACCATCCTAGGATTAGATGTATCCTGGCCCTCCGTTTCTTTGCTATTTCTTCGCGCAGAAGAAAACAGGTTTGAATTTTCCAAATTCTCAGTTATTGTTGTTTCCTCAAATAACTCGTCAAAATCTTGAATTTTCCTGAAATATTCTTCATCATCCAACGCAAATCTCAGCGAATATGCCGAATCCCATTCAATCTTCAGCGCCACCTTCTCTCCGCCTATCTCCGTCAACAGCACCGCCGGTATACCTTCTATTCCTCCACCTATTGCAATTCTGAAATAGTGAAAGCCACCATTCTTTTCTATCGAAAGAGTTTCAGATGCGATTCTAATTAATCCTCCCATTCATCCCCTATCTTTTTGAAGGTTTTTGAACACCACCATTTAACAGGCAATCCTCTTATCTTGAACTACTTCTCCTCCTTGTTTAGGTGATTAACTGGAAAAATATCCTGCTTCTTCTGTATGATAGAGCCAGATGGTTTTGAAGCTTGATTTCCGTTGTTTATCCTTCCCATGACCAATTCTTCATCCCCATGCCACCTACAAACTTTTAGAATGATGCCTTGCCATTCCTATAATATTGGAGACCATAATTTTCTCCATTCATTGTCTTCAAGTGGGAAAATTGTTGAAAGAAGATTTATCTCCTTAAACTCCAGAAATCTTCGAGTGTCTATCTTGGTCTTGACTTGTCTCGCTATCTTCTGCCATTGTGTTTTATGCGAGATTTTTACCAATCCACACCTTCTTTCATGACTGAGATTTTGGTTCAGACTAGGAAAATCCTCCTTAGATCGTAAAGACCCCACAACTCCATTAGAATGATTCTGTTCAACAAAATTATTAAGAACCTCCGTAATCAAAGACCAACATTCTTTCCTCTCACCACCAGGGAAACATACACTATATTTTTTTATTCTCCCCTCCTTTTTTAATCTTGAAACCCTCGTGTATTCTCCTGCTTCATTTTCCTGAATTTGGCCAAGATAAACATCTTCACCAAGCCTCTCAGACCACTTCAATTTCTGCTGATCTTCTGTAAAGAATTGTTGTTGTAAAACATTCTTCAACCAACTTGTCATCCTTCGATCCAAAGCTAACCACGCTGTAAAACCCCCACTACCTCTTTCTGTAATCTTCACAATTCTCATGGATCCAATCGTCTTTTCTTCTATAGAGAAAGTCTTTCTCTCCAGTTGCACCATTTTCTTCAAAGGCAAGTTACCTTCTCTTATATTTTCCTCCTTCCCAGATCCAAAACTTGAAGATCTAAAAGACTCCTTCATAGATTGAGAATTACCTCCTCTCAACATTCTTTCTCTTCTCTCTTTCGATCTACCAGTAAACATAATAAATTGATGAAATAAACTAAAAAGCGATTAAAACAATCTCCACTAACCAATAAATCTTGTCCCCAAGGGGAAGGATCAAAGATCCGTCCTTGGACAGCGAAGAAGTTCAGTTAGCACACTGTCAAACTGATTCAATCAAAGATTGAAACGATTGAGAGGCTAAGCTTGAGAATGGAAAATCGCCATGAAAGAGAAAATCAATCGACACGACTTACTAGACCTTTTTTTCTTTTTGAAACATGTGACCTACCTGTGATCTTATTAATCAGTGCATCTCTACTACTTCTATAGGAGTTTTGTTAAATGGTTCTCCTGGGAGTTTTTTCAAACCCCTCAAGAGGCCTTAAGCAAGGAGATCCACTATCTCCTTATCTCTTCATAATCTATATAGAAATCTTCTCCAGACTTCTCCTGGCCAAGGAACATGAAAAATTGCAACATGGTGTTAAAATAACACCTAAGATTGAACCTATCTCTCATTTGCTCTTTGTTGATGACTGCTTGCTATTTGTAAAGGCAGACTTAGTAGAATGTAAAAATTTACTGTCAACCATAGATATCTTTAGTAAAGCCTAAGTTCAACTCATAAACTTTGAAAAATCGGGTGTTTTCTTTAGCAAAAAATTTCAGCCAAAACATCAAAAGAATAATGTCAAAACTTCTTAAGATAAAACACATTAATCTAAATGTTAGAGCACTACTCGGTCGAACTCGCAAGCGTTGTTATCTCAAGCTTGTTTGTCAATGTTAGTGATCAAAACTATAAGTCTTGATTTCTAGTCTACTTATAGTGATGTCTCGGACAAGGATAGATTGTGTAGTTGAGCATTAGACTTCACGGCGTTCATCAATTCAAGACGAAGAACTACTAAGATGAGCTTGTGGAACTTCATCAACAAAAGGTATGTGGAGACTAAAACTCATCTATCACTTGGAAAGTCTATTTCTACTCTATCTCCTATATTGAGACAAAAGTCGTATTACTATATAGTTGTCGATTATACACATTTGAGATTTCGAGCTGAGTTTAACTCGCGTACATATTTCTCGGAATATGTGTTGGTAAGCTTTCACTTCAACCAAGTTCATCTTATATTCTTGACGAAAGTCAAAAGATGATCATGTGAAAATCACCGAGTAACATCTTACATGGTTTGTGTGATACAATCATTTGGTGTAGACTTGGAATGTTTCGTTATGATTATTTCAATAACTTGAAAATTGCTTTGATGTTAATAGTATGTGAAAACGGCTATTGTCATCCTCTAAGAAAGTTTCAATGATTGAAATAAGAGTTTAGAATACTTAACCATCAGTGGATTATAAACATAGCGTGCATTCTTGCATGTATGTGATCCATGACCGGAACTAAAGTATTCATACCCATATGCGTACTTGTAGTTGTGAAATTCCATGTACCAAGTACACATACCGGTATGTATACTTATGTAAGGTATAGGTCCGGGAATTTCTGCTGGGATTTGGAAGTGTATTAAGTATGCGTACCCGTTTGCATACTGGCGAACCCAAACTCAGACCCGACTACTTAAGTATGCGTACCCGTTTGCATACTTGAGTGGTTAAAGTTCTAAAATCGGTTGGCTCATGAACTAATACATTTATATATATTAAGGAATGCATTCTTTGCAAACCGCGGCTATAATGTTCATGATTGATTCGAGTGAATCAAATCGATTTTGCTTTAATTGTGTTCTTGTATACTTCTATGAGAATATAACAATTGAACAACTCTTTAACTAGTTTCATTTGAGTCATTTGAACTAGTTATGGTTAAGATGAATAAGGTTGATATGAGAGTGTTCATATAGATAACCTCGGTTAACTATGGTTGAGCCAACATGGTGTACACGTTTAGGTACGGTTACTAAACCTAAATGAGGGTACATTTCATTTGTGTATAACAAGCTAAGTTCGATCTAACGGTTGAAAGATATTAGCTTGAATCAAATCAGGTTTTCATCTAACGGTGAATATTGAATGTTTTGTTACCAAGGTAACTTAGATTGCAAACCCTGAATTGAAAACTATATAAAGGAGAACTCTAGCAACTGGGAAAACTAATCCCCACACCTCCTGTGTGATACTAGTTGTATAGTCGATTCTCCTTTAACCCTAGGTTTTTCACGAAACCCTGTAGGTTAACGACTTAAAGACTTCATTGGGATTGTGAAGCCAGACCCAACTATTTTCTCTGTAGTTGCGTGATCTGATCTTGCTGTTTCTATCGTGTTTGAGTACTATCTTCTTTAAGATTGGCTCGAGATTTAATCTTCGATAGGCAAGATAAAAAGTAGTCACAAACATCTTCGTCTCATCGTTTGTGATTCCACAATATCTTGTTTCGCTACCATACGATTAACATTATTGTGAGGTGATTGATATTTCTAGGCTATTCTTCGGGAATATAAGTCTGGTATATCAATTGGTTCCTGTTCACCTTGATTTATCAAAAGACGGAACAAAATTCGTAGGTATGTCTGTGGGAGACAGATTTATCTATTCCAATAGAATTTTCTGTGTGAGACAGATTTGTTTATCAAGTCTTCGACTTTGGGTAGTAACAACTCTTGGTTGTGGGTGAGATCAGCTAAGGGAATCAAGTGCATTGTATCCTGCTAGGATCAGAGACGTAAAGAGCACAACTATACCTTGAATCAGTATGAGATTGATTAGGGTTCAACTACGGTCCAGTTCGAAGTTCATTGGTAGTAGGCTAGTATCTGTAGCAGCTTAATACAATGTGGTGTTCAAATCTGGACTAGGTCCCGTGGTTTTTTTGCATTTGCGGTTTCCTCGTTAACAAAACTTCTGGTGTTTGTGTTATTTCTTTTCCGCATTATATTTTGTTATATAATTGAAATATCACAGATTGTATGTTGAATCGATCAATTGGGAAATCCAACCTTTGTTTGTTGATTGAAATTAATTGATCCTTGAACATTGGTCTTTGGTACTGTTCAAGTTTTTTCTCTTATATTCAATCGGGCTCACAAATTCCTATTTGCTGATTGCAGATTGAATTAAGAGATAGAGATATAAAACTCTTTGATGTACTTTTCTCTAGATTGAGTCTAACTTTCTAGTTGATTCTCTTGAAAGTATATTGGAGTTTGTCTATTCAGATTGCCAAACGAAATATTGGGTGTGGTTCTTAGAACCCCGCTTTTTCAATTGGTATCAGAGCAGGCAAACACATTAAAGATCTCATAAGTCTGTGTTTGTAGCAATCTGATTATTATGGACGAGTCTATCTCTGATAACGTACCAGGTTAGAAATTACCAGATGATATTCAAAGCTTGAATTCACCTGAGAGAACTGTCACATCTAAGTCAATATCTAAACTTTCTCTGAATGTAGAAACTGTTGATTGGGAAACACGCCTAGAAGAACAGTTGGATGAACTTTTTGATGAAGGTGATTCAGATATTGATAGAGATGTTGATGAGGAAGTCTCAGAGTATGTTAAGTTTTTGGATTCATTGAAAATGAAGAAGATTATAACTTATCATGTCACACCTCTTCTGACTCCTCTCTATCGAGAAAACAAGAAATTGAAAAGGATTTACGGAAGTCTTTATTGTTGGAATCTCTCTTGCGAATCGATCCTCAAAGATACTGAGGAAAACCTGAGTAAAAAGTCACTTGAATGTGATTGTGTTTATCAAAAATACTTCTTGTTAGAAGAGAAACTTGCAGAAATTGAAGCAAGGATTAACTCCCAGCAAACAAGTTTTGATAACAGAGAAGGCGCGTATCTCGCCCGAGAAAAACGCCTTGAGGCTGACTTAGCTGCTGCTCTTGATAAAATCAAGATGTTGGAAGATGACTTGAAAAAGTTCAATACTAGTTCAAGCAAATTAACCACTATGCTAGGAGCAAGTAAAAATCATCGTGATATACGAGGATTGGACTATAAGGGAATAGATGCTTCAAGTACTAGCAAAGAGGTAAAATTTGTTAAGGCTAGTTGTTAGAGCATAGCTCGGTTGAACCCACCAAGCGTTGGTATGTCAAGGTTGGTTGTCATATTTTAGTGAATCAAAACTCATTTAAAGAGTCGCTTGATTATTTACTAGAGTCAACTTCGTATAGGTTAGCTAGAAAGTTATTAGGATATGAGATTTACAAGTATTACGTGAAGACTTGAAGAATGTGAAGAAGTAAGGAGCTACAACAACGACATCATCCTTCCTCTTGAGGTTAGTAATATTTGACCTGAACTGTTTCATTCCTAACGTATCTTTCAAGTCGTGCATATTGAAAACATAACTGCGAAGCTGTGAATGATTATACTCTAGTTAGACATAGTATTAAGGAATTACAATACGAAGTATAACGTCTACCTTTTGAACTTCGTATATAAGACATCGACATAATCGTATAAATGTTATTGTGATTATGTATGGGTATGGGTGAATATTTAGTCATAGGAAACAATGTTTTACATTTGTTTAAAGGATGTACAATTCATAAACTTGTGTTATGAATCGAAAGGGAAATCGCTAGGCTTATTGGTATTGTTATTCATTGCAAATCTTTGGATTACCAATATGTGTGTTTAGTATAACCGCTCATAACTTGTTTATGTATCTTGGTAAAACTATTCACAAGGCCTGACTTTTGTATTGGTATGACTTTTATTAGTGAAACCGATATTAAGTAATTACCTAAGATGGTATAATCGATTTGTTGTAATTGGTATGACCAACTCTAGACATTGGGGAACCGATCCTAGTAAGAGGTTCAACCGATCACAAGCAAAGGGGAATCGATCCTTGTAAGAGGTGCAGCAAGTTTTTAGTTATTGGGGAACCGATCCTATGAACATGTGCAACAAATACAAGTTAGATACCATATATATGTGGGAACCGATCCTAGTACCTAGTCAACCAAGTTTTGGTAACTAGCGTGACTAATTATAGTACCCACATGGAGGTAGAACCGTGAAACCCATGATTGGTGATTTGATAGGATAATCAATCACATAGTTCTTGGAAGTCAGATGAACCAATTCTAAACTCGTTTGGAAGTGTGGCAAATCGGTACCAAGATTGTAAATATGAAAAAGGATTTACAAAGTAAAGATGTCGACATACTTTGAACACGTGCAGTAATTCTTACCTTTTATTGTTCAAAGATATTCCTTAATAGCTAAAGGAGAATCCCGGATCGAAATAAATTGAGAATCTTTTAATTAAGGTTTTTAGTTTTATATGCTTTTAATTTCCAGCAATTAAAATGCATATCTTTAGAAAATAAAAATTAGTAATGTGCATTTACTAGTTGGAGATTTTCTACTGAGGTTTTCGGTCAATATTTGGACAGTGCATTTCCAGGAATTATGAAAACCATTTTTTCCCTTATTGCATATCTTTGAAAATATTCGGTTTTGGAAATTCCTTGGTGTCCAAACTTCCTTGGTCTATAAATATTGAAGTTTTCATTTCAAGCAAACTAATCCTCAGAGCAAGCAAAACTACCTAGTTGTGTTGTTACTGGTAGAGCCGTCTATTCGGAGAGGAAAGTACCCTAATTAGGTGAAATCTCTTACGACCGCTCGTTTTAAAGACTTCTTTGGGATTGGGAAGCTCTACGAGTACCGTTGGTGGGAAACTAGATAATAGCAGTTTATCATTAGTTTTCGATTGATTTGATTGAGTAACTGTTGTTGAACTTTGATTGCACCTAGTTTGTTTATGCTTGAGAATCTTCTCTTCTGATATAAGATTCACTCAAACTAGATCAAAGTTTCGACGGGAGATCTTTAGACTGTTTGTAGATCTAAAGACGTCTTGTGATAATCCATTGTTAACAGACTCCATTCTGTATGCGATTGATCACAAGAGATTCAAGTTGATTGTGTGCAGGTGTTTATTAAAGATCTAAGAAGATTTGAAGACGAAGAAGATTTCTGATTTGGGTTCATAATATTTGGTGTGCACAATACTTGTTTCGTCTGGAAATGGATCCAACTATAATCGGTTTATCTTTGTGATAAATTTGATTGATTAGTTGAGTAGATCGGCATCAATACGTTTCTTTGTGATTTAAAGTATTGATTGCAAATTCTTGACAATTACTTTGGTAGTTATTATTGGATAGATCTAAGGACTTGACAAAGGAGTTTATTGGGATAAACGGAAGAGCCTTTTGTCAAACTCATATCACTTGTTTGAAAAGAGTTGTTACCGAACAGATTTGTTATTCCTTTACTGTTTGGAAAACGAACCAAAGGAATTGTTCCAAGTGCGTGACTTACTGCAAGTTGGAGGCTCAGGGATACATACGGAACTAGGTGAACTATAGGTTTAGTTGCTTGGTCTCAACTATACGAAGTTGGTTTTGATTTTGTATAACGGCTTAATCCTAAGAGTATTCAATTCTGGACAAGGTCCCGGGGTTTTTCTGCATTTGCGGTTTCCTCGTTAACAAAATCTTGTTGTGTCTTTTACTTTTTTATTTCCGTAATTATAATTGTTTTATTATAATTAAAAGTAAAATACACAAACGTTAATTCATATTTACTGGATAGCAATCCTGTTGTGTTTGGTTAAGTCCAAACCTATTATCAAGTAAACATACTCCGTTGTTGTATTGTCTCGATCTTGTATCCATAGTCAATCACACAAGTTATTTTGTTGTCGTATTGTATCGATCTCGTATCTATAGACAATCACACGAAGTGTGAACCGATTAATTGTATTGTCTCGACTCAGTCCATAGACAATCACTTTCGGAGAAAGGACTTATGGGTGGAAAAGTTTTTGATTGAGGTATATTTGGGTACCCTCGTCTTTTAAATTTGTATCAGAGCAGGCAAACACGAAAAGATCTAACAATCTGTGTTTGGTGCGATCCAACCTATAAGAAATTGAATCAAATTGTTGATTCAGTTAACGTAACGGCAAGATTTGACTACTTCAAAAACTCGTGGTGGAAAACACGAATGAAGTATGTAATACTCTTATTCCTAATTACTTTAGGAACATGGATTATATCTGTATATCTCGTGGGTGACTTACATAATTCTTTTGTTTCCATAGGATTGTATATCATTGTGTTTAATACTGACTGTGACAATGATACAATGCTCTATGAGACAGGTTGTATCTCGAAAATGCATAAGATTCCTCTCAGAATTTTTTATTATATGAACCATGGCTATTGTGTTCTTGAAAAATCTGGAATCTTAAATATATTTTGGATATCCTATCAAAGTATATATATATGTACATTTTCAGATCTAAGACTGTCATTGTATCGCTACCTAGGATGCGATTTTGAAAAACTTGTAACCTTACAAGGAATGATTTTTCGGTTAATAATTCTATTAACAATGGATTGCTTCATACACCTCACAACTGTTTTAATGAAGCAAGTGATCTTTTGAAATATTACAGGGTTTATGATCTTAATGGTATGCTTAACAAATATCATATTATGTTCAAATTTATCTCTACATACTCTATTAGAAAATTGTTGAGTGAATTTCAAATGATGTTATCAAATTTTGGTAATAAAAGAGTAAACAGAGTTTTGGACAAAAATATAGAATCAATCCGAGAAAAAGATCCTGACCATGAAAAATCGGTTCTCCAAAAGAAAGGACTAGATATAAAATCAGAATTGTTTCCCCACAAGCCTCGGTTTCCGATTTTGGTAAAATTTCCTAAAACTAGTTATTTCCGGTTTTTGATATCTATTCTTCCTATAAAATATAATCTCTTGCTATGTTTACAAACATATTGGGGAAGACTGATCGAAACCGTAACTAGGGTTTTTCATAGTTTTGCAAGTATGAGAAAGAGGAAATCAAGAGGCACATAATCTGATGACCGAGTCAGATGCGATGATATTGATAGGATCATATTTCCTAACAGTATTGATGACAAGCATGAATTTACTTGTTTTATTGACAGATCATGTTATAGAAAATACGAAACTCTCAAGAGGATGGAATTCATCACTTAAAATAAATTCGATTCAGATGTCCAAGATAAGGATTATGTGAAGTTTGTTCAAAATCGGAACTGGGGAAAGCTTTTCGATTTTGAAAATTATTCACCTGATATGGTAAGAGTTTTTTATGCGAATATTCATAATGTTGATCATAAAAAACTTACCTTTGTTACTCTTGTTGGTCAAGGACTCTACTATGTTGATCGTAAGACAATTTCTAATGCTATTGAGTACAATATGGAATGTAATCACTTAATTTATGGAGTTGAAATTGAGCACGATACCATTTCAACACATCTCATTGGAAGATCAACAGAGTGGGAAAATGGTAGATTACCAACAAAAGATATACCCTTCTACCTAAGGGTATTCGGTAAACTTGCTTTAGCAACCCTATTTGCAAGCACTAGAGATAAGTCAGTTTGGGACAAAGATTTTGCAGAATTTGTTTATTTTCTGTTAACAGGAGACTCTCAAATTGATATATGTGGAATCATTGTCAGTCAAATGAAAAAAATCTTAGATTCTATTTCTTCCTTAGGGATAAAGAGGCATCTCGGTTTTCCATGTATAATTACAAAGATTTGTGGATTCATCGCAGGAGATGATTTTGATGACATGAGAAGCATTACGGCTGTCTCTAAAAAGACTATATATCAAATGAATGGAGGCCAATCCTGTAATAAAATGGTTGAAAGGATTTCACCGAATTCCAACAACAAGTATCTTCTAGCTCATCTTGAAACTCTTGGTAAACAACTTAACTGTTTTCAGAAACAGCTGGGCTTTGCTGCTCGAAAAGATCCAGAAACTCTTAAAGGAATTCTAAAGATTGAATCAGAGTTTTGGAACCAAGAATCGGAAATAGAAGAAGAGCATCGAAAAGTACTTGATCACGAGGAATGTTCCTCTCAATAATTAATCCAAAAAAATAGACATCAGTTTTTGATTTCTTTCAATAATTGTGTAAGGTCTATTATAAATAAAACTATCTTATTTATGAATACAATTATTATTTTATAATTTTTCTTGTGATAGTTTTCATTTACATAGCCTATGCTTGGATGCTTTATTTTATTGCTATGTATGTTTATGGGATGTTTGATTTCGGTTTTCATGACCTTATTATTCGATCTCATTTTGTGTGAACCCTTATGGTTTGGGTGACTTTTTGATTTAAAGGGATCGAGTTCTAGCCCATGTTGGTAGGCTTTATCAAAGGATCATGAGGGGTTCTGATTGAAACAATATGTGAAAAAGTCACAATATGTTGAATCATTTGGTTTAGCATTAAAGCATACGTGTTTCGGGGTTTCAACTTTTGCATTGCATTAGTTAAAACTGGTTTTCAACCTTTCTCTGGTAAAGGTTGGTCCTTGTTGTTGTTCTTTTATCTTGCGAGAGGATGACAACACAACGGGAAAGAGTTCTATCTTGAACTGGCGCTTAATGATATATCATAAGGGGAGAAGAGGATGCGGAATTTTAGGTAACGAATTTGTTAGTTAATCGTTTTCTTGTTTAAGAAAAGCCTGATTTTATTACATATATTTATTGCGTTTGCTTAACAAAATTTCGGTACAATTGATGTTTATTCCATTATTTGTGTATGGATGTGTGTGTGATTCAGTTATTTCCGGTTAAGAAAAACTATTGTTATCTTGCTTTATTGTTTGGTGTCAATTGTTTAGGCTTACAAAATTTCGGTGCAATTGCGATACTATAATGTCTATGTTTGTTTCAATTGCTTCCGGTTGAGGTTAATAATTATGCAAGTTGATGTATTTGGTTTGTATGAATTGTTTATGGATTAACAAAAGAGTTTTCGGGATGAATTGTTTAGTCCAATTCGATTCCAGATAAGAGAAACTGAGTTAATTCTGATCTTAGTTAGACTTATCAAAGTGGAGGTTTCGGTTATTCAAGTCTAATCGAATGCCTTAACAAGAAATGCCAATTAACTAACATAGTAATTATCTTGTTTAAAAGTGAAAGGTCTAAGTTATTGATAAGAATAACTAGAGCCTGATGAGAAAAATAGAGTTAATTCTGATCTTTATTTTGGTCTTATCGAACAAGCGATTGTATTTGTACAATCGGTTTAGCCAAGGAACTAAGGTGCTTAGTCGATTTTTGGTTTGCTAAACTATTAGGAAAATTACTTCGGGCAATTGTTTCCTTGGTAACATATCAAAACAAAATTACTTTGTAGTTTCGGTTTTGATATTGGTTATCAAAAATGGTGTGTGGAACCCTCGTGCTTAACTCTTATAGGTTTTGCAAGTCTTTTGAGATTTGTAAGATCCTTTCAGTTTATCCTTTATTTGCTCGTACCTTTGTCATTTTATGACAAAAATGGGGAGAAATATGTGGAGTAAACAAGTGATTTGGTATCACTAAGGAAAGGACAATGGTGCTTAAACGTTATATCTAACGAAAGAGTAAAGCATAGACTAAGGGGGAGTAACATATCATATGATGATGGAAATAACAAAGACGTGCAGATTGAAAATCTACCTATCTTACCTTTAGGGGGAGTATTAGCTTTGTTATTATAATGTCAGCAGCGGCATTTATGGATTGAATGTATACAGGATATTGTACTGCTGAAATTGGGAATCAAGCGTATATATAATGAATTCTTGTAATTTTTTTATCCATATGATGTAAGAGTTTTGTCACTAAAATTGACAAAGGGGGAGATTGTTAGAGCATAGCTCGGTTGAACCCACCAAGCGTTGGTATGTCAAGGTTGGTTGTCATATTTTAGCGAAGAAGATCTGGGATATTTTACCGTACGTAATCTGCTGGGTGCTTTGGAAGGAGAGAAATAATCGTCACTTAGGTGATGCTAGACATAAGAATTCCTCTGAGCTGATTGATTTGGTGAAACATAACTTAGTAATCTGGTCTTGTGACACATATAATTTTAAGTTCATAGATTCCAGACTAATTTGGAGTAGCTGGGACACGTTAATGCAGTCCTAAAACTAATCTGCAGTCTTGATTTCCGACTGTAGTCTTGGAATTTTGTGCCTGCAGTCTTGGTCTTCGCCTGCAGTTTGCTTGTCTTCAACGGCAGGTAACTTATACAGCCTTGCAGCTCCGAATTCTGCACTACAGTTGTGGTCTTTCGCCTGCAGTCTTGGTATTCTTTTCCTGCAATCTTGGATTTTGTCTGTAACTCACTTTTTATGTGTAGTCTTCAACTACATCCATGTTTAAGAGCCCTGCAACATCTTTTTCCAAGCTGCAACTTTGCTTTTTAGCTTACAATCTTGGTTTTGCTTCTTTGCTTCAGGTCTCTGCTTTGGAACTTTTTCCATCTTTGTAAGGAAGTCTTGGTGACTCGGATTGATTCTGTTGTATTCCTGGCTTGGGCTAGGTTTATTATTTTTAATATAACCATTTTCCTTTGAAAAAAAAAATAAGATCACAAACCTCTTGGGAAAAACCAAAGGAATTTAAATCTCTAAGAAGGAAATTCCAATTAACCCTGTCAAAGGCTTTAGACATGTCTATTTTTAATTCTTAAACCCCTGTTTTGTCTTTATTTTTCTTAAATGAATGTATTATTTCATGAGCAACAATAATATTATCCGAAATTTGTCTGGAGAATAAAAAAGATGACTGGAAATGTGATATGATTTTTTCTAAAAATGGTTTAATTATGTTGGCTATAATTTTTGCAATTATTTTGTAAGTAGTGTTACACAGTTTTATTGGTCTAAATTAGCTAGGATTTTTAGGAAGAAAAGATGTGTTTTATTGATTTTTTGGTTTAGTATTTTAGTTTCAAAGAAAGATTGAATAGTTAACACTAATTGTGAGCATATTGTTTCCCTGTTGCTTTTGAAAAAACTAGCAGGGAAGCCATCTGGGCCTGTGGATTTGTTTGGTTTCGTATTGTTTAGAACAAAGATGATCTCCTCTTTGGTAGGAATGGCTACTATACTCATATTGTCTTGATCAGAGATAGAAGAAGATATGTTTCGAAAAATTTGGTCATGTAGAGAAGTGTCAATGTTGTCTTCTTTAAAGAGATTTTAAAAGTATTTCGTAAGTGTTGTACTATTTTTTTCCCTTTCTAGTGACTATGTTTTGACTAATTAAAAGGCATTCAATATTGTTTCATTTCCTTCTTCTCGGTGTTACAGTATGGAAGTATTTAGTATTTTTTCTCTCCTAGATTTATGATGTTGTCTCTTGACTGCTGTTTAGTTATTCCTTCCTGAGTGTCGTAAAGAGATTATAATTCTATCGGTTTAGTTTGGAGTTTTTGTTGTTGATACTCAGTTGATCTAGATGTTTTTAGTCTCTCAATTTCCTTAGTTTCCTAGCCAGTAAGCCAAAGATGTTCTTTTTCCAGTTTAGGAGATTGATTCCTAGAGTTTTCAAGTTTGTTACTAGATCTTGAGAGGGTTCAGTAGAGCAGTCTGGGATCCAAGAACTTTTAATTATATGAACACAAGAAGATTCTTGTTTCTAGGTATCATAATATTTAAAAAACCAACCTGCTTGGATTCTTTATCCAAGAGAAGTAAGCTTGGGCTGTGGTCGGATCCTATGGCTACTAGATGTGTCAGACCTACATTAGGATATTGTAAGTTCCATTCAGGGTTAGTTACTACTTTGTATAATCTTTCATGAATGTTTCTATCTCCTTGTCTGTGATTATTCCAAGTATAGTCATGTCTTGCATATCCTAAATCATAAAGTCTTGCTTGCTCTAGGATATTGTGATAGTAGTCACTATCTGTTTTGTTGAAAGGTAAACCTCCTAATTTTTCAGATTGATCGAAAATCATATGAACTTCCCAATTACTACCCAAGGCATCTTCCTATTATTTACTTGAATTCCTATGTCAGTTAGAAAGTCCCAAACAATTTTTCTGTTATGAGGATAAGGACTGCCATATAAACACATAAGGACCCATTTACTAGAATCAAAGTTTGTTTTAACTAAGATATTGATCATGTTTAAGTTCCACTACATTATATCAAAGAAAAAGCCATCCACCCAAGCCACTACAAGACCCCCTTCTCTCCCAATCTGGTCAACAATGTGATAGTTTGGGTAGAAAGACACTAGGTTTTTAACAGGAGATCTTTGAGATTTTGTTTCTGATAAGAATACGATTTATGGTTTCTCTCTTTGAATAAGGGTTTTAAGATACAACGTGTAAAAAGATTCCCACAGCCTTGAATATTCCAAGCTAAAATCTTATGAAAAGACGAGGGTACCCAACTGCACCATAATCTTTTATTTATCAACCTATAAGTCCTCTACCGAATGTGATCGTCTATGGACAGAGTCGAGACAATACGACAATTCGGTTCACACTTCGTGTGATTGTCTATGGATACGAGATCGAGACAATACAACAACAAGATAACTTGTGTGATTTACTATGGATACAAGATCAAGACAATACTACAACAAAGTTGTTGCTTGATAATAGGTTCGGTAATAACCAAACTCTATAGGATCACTATCAAGTAATGCGGAGTTAATGTATATGTGTGTTTTACTTTATTATAATAAACAATTATAATACGAAAATCAAAGTAAAAGACACAACAAGATTTTGATAACGAGGAAACCGCAAATGCATAAAAACCCCGGGACCTAGTCCAGTTTTGGCTACTCTCAGAATTAAGACGTTATACAAAATCTAATACCAACTTCGTATAATTGATACCAAGCAGACTACCCCTAGCTACTTAGTTTTGTCAGAATCTATGTGCCTTCGACTTCTAGAGTCACGCATGTGAATAGCAAGTCCTTTGGATCGTATTCCAAACAACAAAGGAAAAATCTGTTTGGTAACCACTCTAATCAATCTTGTTAAAGATTTAGATGAGTCGTTGACAAAGGCTCTTTCGTTTAATCTAATAAACTCCTTTGTATGGTTAGACCAATCTAACTTTAACTACCAAAATAGTCAAGTATAGATTCGTACTCAATCAATATAGATCTCAAAGAGATATATAGAGAATGCCGATCTCACGCAACTAATCAATCGAATAAATCCGATTCTAGTTGGATCCCAGCCGATCAAGGTTTGTGCACATAATTTACAAGATACGAAAACCAATAAGAAATCTTCTTCGTCTTCAAATCTTATTTAATCTTCAATAACCTGCACAACACCACTTGAATCTCTTGTGATCAATCATGCACAGAACGGAGTCTGCTAACAATGGATTATCACAAGATGTTTTTATATCTAACAAGATTTCTAAAGATCCCGTCGATACTTCGATCTTGTTTGAGTGAATCTTATATCAGAAGAGAAGATTCTCAAGCACAAACAAACTAGGTGCAATCAAAGTTTCAACAACCATTAGTCAATCAAAAACTAAAAACAATGCAACTATCTAGTTTCACACCAACGGTACTCGTAGAGCTTCTTGATCCCACATAAGTCTTTAAACGAGCAGTCGTAAGAGATTTCACCTAATTAGGATACTTTCCTCTCCGAAAAGACGGCTCCACCAGAAACAACAAGAAATGAAGTTTGCCTGGCTCTTAGGATAGTTTGCTAGAAATGCAAACTTAGGTATTTATAGACCAAGGATGTTTGGACGCCAAGGAATTTCCAAAACCGAAAGTATTCTCAAGATTTGTAATGAATGGAAAAATTCGGTTTTCCTAATTCCAATAAATGCTTGTCCAATATTCCCGAAATATCTCAATAGAAAATCTCCAATTAGTAAATGCACATTACTAATTTTTATTCTCTAGAGATATGCATTAATTGCTAGTAATTAAAGCATATAAAACCAAAAACCTTAATTAAAAGATTCTTAATTTATTTCGGCACAGGATCACCTTGAGTACTAAGGAATATCTTTGAACAATAAATGATAAGAGTTACTGCTCGTGTTCAAAGTATGTTGACATCTTTTCACTGCAAATCCTTATTTCATATTTACATGGATTTGCATTCTTGAAATCGGTTATACCACACTTCCAAACAAGTTTAGAATTGGTTCACCTATTTTCCAAGACTACTATGTGATTGATCAAATATCAAATCACATACATGGGTTCAATCGGTTCTACCAATCACTAGGCTCGGTTATACCTAATTATGGAAACACTTGTGATCGGTCACACCAGTCACTAGGATCGGTTGCACCAGTTACAAGGATCGGTTCCATCTACACATGGTATTACTTGTGATCGGTCACACCGGTTACCAGGACCGGTTACACCAATTACAAGAATCGGTCACATACACTCATGATCGGTCACACCAATTGCTTGGATCGGTCACACCAATTACAAGGATCGATCATACCATCACATGGTGATTACTTATGATCGGTTACACCAATTAACAAAAACCGGTCATACCAAAAACCGGTCATACTTAAGTCAGGCATTGTGATTAGTTATACCAAGATACATAATCTAAGTTAAGATCGGTTCTACCATCTCACACATATTGGTCATCCAAAGATTTGCAATGAATACCCGGACCAATAAGCCTAATGATTTCCCTTTCGATTCATGAAACAAGTTCATGAATGTACTTCCTTTAAATAGATGTAAAACTTTGTTTCCTAGGATGAAATCTTCACCATAACCCATTCACATAATCATAAAAATATATACAAGATTATGTCGATGTCATATCTACGAAGTTCAAAAGATAAGAGTTATACTTCGTAGTCTAATTCCCTAATACTATGATCATACTATTATGATCATGTCACATCACTAGAGTATTTTACAATATGTACAATATATATAGCTTCGCAGTTATGTTTTCAATATAGCACGACTTGAAAGATATGTTAGGAATGAAACAGTTCAAGTCAATGTTACTAACCTCAAGTTGAAGGATGATGTCGTCGTTGTAGTTCATTACTTCTTCACATTCTTCAGGTCTTCAGAGTAATACTTGTGTGTCTTAACATTCCTAGACTTTCTAGTCTAACCTAAACGAAGTTGACCCTAGTATTTAATCAAGCGACTCTAGATGAGTTTTGATACTAAAATATGACAACCAAACTTGACATACCAACACTTGGTGAGTTCAACCGAGCTATGCTTTAACATCTTCATTATGTAAAAGTTCAAATTGAGGCAAGAAATAATTAAAACTACTAACTTAATACTAGATGAGTATAATTGGCTAAGGGTTTTGTGACAATTTGGATGAAATAGATATCTCAAGATGAATCTAGTTGACTTATAACTAAAGCAAACAATCAGGATATATTGACGTAGATAAATTAAATTAAGCAGTAATTTAAGATTAAACGGGATGTAAGAAAGAATTCAGATGAGTGAGAGTACCTGTGTCTCCTCCTTTGGCCCTGATGGGGAGTTGAGTGAGAATGAAATAGGGAGGTAGGATTCAGATGCATTATGTTGTTTTTCCTTCAAATTGGATCCATACTGATCAATTTTAAAATGTTTGCCATTTCCAGTGGAGATAATGCAAAGGTTTTCAGAAGAAGAAGATGAGGGAAATCAGGAATCGAAATCTTGAATGCATAGTGCAAAATGGGTATGGGGTTTTCGAAATGTGAATCAATTGATGCAAAAATATGCATAGGAGGGGAAATTGGTGTTTTGAAATTAGATGAGAATGAAGATGCAAAGATTGAGGATTCGAAAGAATGCCTAATATTTTCATAAGATGAAAATGACAAACACCTACCTTGAATAGGAGACGAAGTCCCGGTTCTTATCTGTTCCGGGTTAACGATATCCTGGAGAAAGCCAGAACCCAAAAGTTAGACTGATTCAAGCGATCTTGTTGAATCAATGACTCAACGTGTTTCCAGTTGAGTTGAATCGGTCCCTGACAAGTTTAACTCAGAATCCTACTAAAGCTGAGCTGCTACATCAACATGAATACCAAAATCCAACTCTCTAGGACTTCTACTTACATTCAGGCATGAATATCAAAATTCAACTCTCTATGACTTCACCAATTTCTCTCTCCTCTCTCTCACTCCTTCTTCTCCAACAAAACCATCAAAAACAACCCTTCTCTTTGCTTTTTAGGTTAATTAGTAGATTAGTTTAGTTTTTATTATGTTTTCTACTTATCTACAACGTTTTGGTGGTTTTATTTACTCTTTTGAGGTTTATCTTCGCTTTAATGGCGATTCTGGGTTGTTGGGTTGGGTTTTAAGATGAATAGTGATGCTCTCCAATGACGAAATCTCCATCTTTGTTATCTCCGGTGACGAACTCCTCATCGGAATCTTCATCAACTTATCCGGCGACGAAATCTTCATCGGTGGTCTTTTTGACGACAAAAGCTTCATCACTAGTTACAAGAGATTTAAGCAAATTACTCCTACTTTGGGAGCACTTCTTTCTAAAGAAGAAAAACAAACTAAATGGTTGGAATTTAATTCCGAGAAAAACCATCCTTCTTCCGATTTAATCGGATCTTATTCATACTTGTAGTTGTCTTACTCCGGTAATCCTTCTCTTTCTCTTATTTCCGATCTTAAACTCATTGTAACCTTGAAATCCCATTAATGAAAAGGTTTAAAAAAAAAAAAAAAAAAAAAAAACTATGACTGTTACTTCCATTCTGCCAAATTGGACTTACCCTAACGTGATGGGCCTCGTGGCAACTTGTCCCTCTGGTGTGGTATGGAGTAAATCCAAATAGCAGTCCATAGAGTTGCTGATGTTATCACTCCACACTCCATTAAACACGCACAGACCTTAATTTGGTCAAGAAACATTATGAATTCCCTCTTCTCCCCCTCCTCTCTTCTCGTTCCACCTTCCTCCATTCATCCCTCTCTAACTCGTCTTTACAATCACCAGCACCATCGTGTTCATCTCTCATCTCGATTTCAGTCACTTCCTTCCCTTCAATGTTCTTCCGAGTCAAATGAAGGAACAGTCGCAGTTTTAAACATTGAAGACATAGTTGAAAAAGACTGGTCTTTTCTTGATATAGACAACTTAAACTCTCTTGAAGAACAAACTCATAAGTCTAATCGAATAATTTCAGCTGCTGATATTAAAGATACTTCTAGGGTTTTAGTATCAATTGGTACAGAAGATTTCATTGACAGATTAGTTGAATCTTCACCATGCCAACTTCTGTTAGTTGTTCATGATTCTCTTTTTTCTTTAGCTATGATTAAAGAAAAGTACGACAATGTTAAGTGTTGGCAAGGGGAGATTATTTATGTTCCTGATAAATGGGTTCCATTTGATGTTGTTTTTTTGATTTGTCTTCCTGCCGTGCCTTTTCAACTCAACCAAATCTTTGGAGCTCTTGCTGAACGTTGTTTACCTGGTATTTTCCCAAACTTCTGTTTAAATTTTGATTTTTAATATTGTGTTCTCTGAACTGCTTTCTTGTTCTCTGAATTGCTTTCTTATCCAATTAATATTACCTGAAAAACCCTGAAAAAAAACCCTTAAAACCCTAGTTATTGCTTATGTTCTAATTACCAAAAGCAGTCTCCACTTTTCGATTACCATACCACTTTTTTGTTGTTGTTGTTGGATACTTGGGTTCCGCGGATACTTCAGCCAACAGCTTGTGTCTGGTATCGGACTCTCTCGGATAGATCGGCTCATGTGTCCTTCACTTACTTGATACTGACAAAACACGTTTTCTAAATAGAATAGACAAGCAACATTGTGGTTGTTCTGGGAAGGCTCTACAAAAGGGTTAGGGAAACTATAGCTGGAAATTGTTCAGTTGGTATCTTCATTTGTTTGGATGAAGCATCTGCGGCCCTGTAAACATTAGACACGGATTAGATTTGGTTAATGGTTGTTGGCAACAAAAGACACACATTAGGATTGAGTAAAACAAACTTAATTCCATTACTGAAATCGGTGTAAATTGTCTGTCTGTTGCTAATTTGGAATGTGTATGCTTCAAATATGATTTTGAGAAGTAAAGATGGTATGATATCTGAATTTGTTTCAGACTTCATTTGGTGAAGATCATTTGAACCAAGTCCCAACTGTTGTCCGTATTAAGTCTGGATGTATACTTCACTTAACTAACTAGGTGAGCCTGTTTTATGGATAACATTTGTTCCGTTAGCTTACACGTAATACAAAATAAGCTGGTACAAATGTTAATTAAATAATTTTTCTTCGGTGGTGGAAGAACCTTACTATGGATCTTATAATCGTCGAGATCAATCTCTAAGCTCATATGCAATATCCATCATAATATGCAGTAGAGTTTATCCTTGAAGCTGAACTCTGCAAATGCCACGGCATGGGCTATGAAAATTTGTCTCCACAATTCACTTTAAATGGTTACCAGTACCAACCATACATGGCGTTTTATGTGAGTCTATAGAAGTTAAAGTCAACAAAGTATCATTGATACTGAAAATTATCCACTTATAAAATACTAATGGCACTGCAAGTTTACAGGCCAAAGCACAAATGCTGATCTAATTCGTTTTCATTTAATTTTATTCACTATTGTTTGGTTCCATTCCATGATCTATTTTCACAAATGCTGTTACCTAGAAAAGCAAAACAGATGCCATTTTCCTCTACTGACATATGAATTAAAATGAAATTCAAGCCGTGCTGATCGATTGGAATGGGATTATCGTTGTATGTGTAGGTGCAAAAGTTATCATCAGCCATACACAAGGGAGGGGAGTCGTGGAGCAGCAAAGAAAAGAATTTCCTGATGTTGTAACCTCAGACTTGCCTGATAAGCCTACATTAGAGAAGGTAGCATCAGATAATTATTTTGACCTAACTGAGTTTTTAGATGAGCCTGGTTTTTACCTTGCGGTTCTGAAATTCTGCGGTAAAGGATTCCCAACTAGATAGTGTGGCAACTGGCAGTTGTGTTGTAAGAAATGAGATTGAGTGAGATGGTACTGCTGTAGTGGATTTCACCCTGAGAAAGGACGGAAAAATGGAGTTGTTTTTGCGTACAACGACGGCATTTTCCATTACTCATTTACTGATTTGTAAAACAGTTTTACCTTCAAGACATGCCTTTATCAGAGTACAAAAAGGTTTAGTTGATGTTAGAGTTTTTGTGTTTTGGGCAATAAATCTCCACTAACTTAAGGTAATCATTGTTTAAGTTATGTTAAGTCGGATAGTAGTAATCTGCATTAAGTTTTGTTCATGGTTCGATCATGCACTGAAGTCTTGCTTAAGGTTAATGCTAGATAAGGCTGAAACTAGCATGGCTCTTGTTCGATGAGCTGTCCAATGTAATCACGAGGTGTCCTCCAACTCGTGATGGAAAGGTTGGAGTGACATGTAGCAAGCATGACTATGACTCACTTCTAGCCTCATGGTTTTATAAAAAGAAGAATATATTTTCACCCATCATTAAATAATGTGAGGAAAGAGAAGTTGATAATAAGTCGTGAAGGTTAAGCGTCTTGTGTGTTTTTTATTTCCTTGTTCTCAACCTGTTTAAGTATGAACTATATGGTGTCAAGCTCATATGTTGTTGAGTATGTTAGTACTAGGTGGGTCTGATTTCAGCACGTAGTTAGCTTTATATGATGTTTAGTACTAAAGCATGAAGGTTAAGGAGCTGAAATTCCAATAGTTATATCAGCCCCTGTCAAGTTGCCGCATTCCACGGTTCCTCCTGCATTCCTCTGCATTGTGTACGAGTAGACTACACCTCGAAAACTTGATTTAAGAGTTAAGACTCATCTTCTGTCATCCTCCAACTCTGAAGTTGCCAAAATGAAAATGTTACTATTTCCGTTAGAAAGTAATGGTTGCGTTAATAAGTTTCACAATACAGAATTTTGGTCAGCCTTATGTTTTTCCAAATTTGATGTTTTTAATATCTGGTGGTTATTATTTTAAAACATCATGACATTGGTTAACCAATTTATGATTAAGATGCATAGGTACGATTAGGAATAGTGAGTTAATTAAATATAAAGCAAAACCCTTTTTCTCTTTTGGCGGCATATAACAACGGCCCTTAAGAGTTAAAACTGGAGTGCAAATTCCCTGCGCATTATATTAGAGAGAGCAATTCCAGTGGGGTGGACAAGTTAGCTTCACCTCCATGGAATAGGAAAATGAACAGGCAAATTCACTAATTTGAGAGTTTGTGCATTCCATCTCAAGTTAAGTCGGACCGAGCATCATCTGCATCATCTTACGCCGACCGAGCATCGTCCCAAGCTAATAGGCATTTTCTAAGCCGAGACATATTATATTAACATATTAAGCTCTAAAAAACCAAGGTGATACTCTTTGAATTACAAAAACACCAGCTATATCATTTGGCCTTAATAAAAACCATTTGAAGAAAAACTTGCACAAAAATCCCATTTCATTCGATTATATATAAATTTAGTTTTTAGGATCTTTCAAAAATCCAGAACTGACCTTTCATGTATATTCGGTTGATTTCAAAGGAAAGTTTGACGGAAGTTAATTGAAAACATATCAAAAAAAAAAAATCTTCTCCATGTTTCTTCGTGTTTTCTTAGGGTTTCAATTCAAAAATTCGATTTCACAGAAGAGAAGAGAAGAGAAGAGAAGAGAAGTTGATTCGAGATCATCTCCTGCCGATTTTTGAATTCAGATCGATTTCTTAGTTTTTAATCATCTTCTAAGAAATCAGATTCAAAAAAAATCTGAATCTCCATGTTATTATTCTCTTCGTGTTTTTAGGTTTCGATTTCATCATTCAGAGAAGAGAAGTTAATTCAAGATTAATTTCATGCCGATTTTCTTTTAGTTTAATTGATGAATAAAACTGAAGTTACAATTTCACTTTATTCTAGATCTTTTTTCAATTCAGTTTATATCTCGGCTTTATTATCAGTTGAAATTGCATCAATTGAAGTTATTTCGACTATAATTCATTGAATTTCAGTTTTCAGATTTCATTTTGATATTTGTTTTGACTGGTTTTTTTCATTTATTCTCTTGTGTACATCTTTTTACAGTTAAACATGTTGATTATGTTAATTTTTTGTAGGTGTATTATGTTTGTTTCATTTTAGATTAAGTTTGTCAGAGTTTTGCAGGATTTGATAATTTGCTGGAACCAAAACAGGTTTCATCGTATTACGTTGGAACCAAAATAGGTTTCATCGTATTACATATGTTTTCATCTGGAATATGTTGGGACCAGTTTTGGTTTCATCATTTTTTACTGTTTTTTTTTATGGATTCATCTGCACTATGTTGGAATTTTTTAATTTGAAAGCAATCAGACATTTGAATCAATTCTACAAGACAAAGTAAATTTGACAATTGAAACCATGCATAAGAAATTGAAATCTGTTATAAACTATTATAAGTATTTTGAATCGAAACATATAATGTTGAAAAATGCTATTACATCTAGTTAACAAGTATTACAACTAGTTTATTCATATTGTTGTAACCTATCCTCTGCATCATATTTTGCCATCAGTGCTTCATATTCTTTAGAAATCCCATTGCTATCAGCGGTTTTAAGCTTTTCGATCAAAGTTCTCGTCCATCGGTATTTGGCTTTATAAGAGTTTTCTTCAGCACCAACATTTTTCTTCACTTTGAGCAGGCACTCCATTGCTAGTACCAGCAATCTACTCATTTGTGATATGCTCTTTATTCACTCAGCAACACGCTTTTCATTGCCATCAGTAACCTGCAGTTCAGGATCAATGTACACTTCAACACTAATATCCTCTTCCCCTACGCGCTAGACAAAGCCTTTTTCATGTTCACTATACGGAAGCAACAATGATCCTTTACGGTGACCCACATTCATCTGCAGAACACAAAAAAATTGGTTTTTAGTTAAATTGTTTGATGTAACAAGATTGGTTTCATCAAAAAAATTGTAGAAAAAAACATATGGAACCAAACATTGTTCCAGCAAATATTAACAACATTTTTATCATTAAAAAGTGCAACCAATACAGAACATATGGAACCAAACATTGCACCGATACAACTCTGTTTCTCTTTTTCTCCCTGTTGTTAAACCATATCTAAACCATAAGCACCAACAAAATGATGAAACTAATAACTAAAAATGGTGAAACCAAACATATGGAACCAAACATTGCACTGATACGGCTCTGTTTCTCTTTTTCTCCCTGTTGTTAAACAATATCTAAACCATAAGCACCAGCAAAATGATGAAACCATAACCATAACTGAACAATTATGAAACCAATAACTGAAAATTTTGAAACCAAATCTGGTTACATCAATTAAACACACCCAACAGAGAACACACCAAACATAAATATGTAACCATAAGTGGAGATGGTGAAACCAAATATGGTTTCATCAACAAAATGAAGAAAATATAAAACACCAACAGGAAATGGTCAAGCATATGTATGTAAACCACAAGTGGAAATGATGAAACCAAATCTGGTTTCATCAGAAAAATAAGAAATAAAACCCACCAACATAATTTTTTAAAATTGAACTGTTTCACATTCAATTGAAAAATAGAAGTAACCTAAGCCTAATTAATCTGGTAAGACTCTGATCAGTTTACCAGATTAAACCTAAACCTAACAAATGAAACCTAAATTAAACAAAAACCCAAAAATAAAAAAAAGATTAAACCTAATAATCTTTATTTCACATTCAATTGAAAAGAAATGAAGCATCAACCTAATTAATGGCTACGCTCATGTTAGTTTCATAAAAAAAGACCAAAACAATTAACATCATCAACACCGAAACCATAAAGTTGGTATGATTCTTACCTTTTGGAGTTTTTTTCATTGTTTCCTTTAACTTTTCATCTCTCTTTTTTCTCTTGTTTAGTTTGCTTCTTCACCATTTTGTTGTTTGAGAGGATTTAGGTTAGAAAATTGAGACGATTTAGGTCACAATTGGTCATTGGTTGAAGTAAGTAATCATTGAAGAAGAGAAGAAGGGAAAATCGAAAATCGGAGGATGATTTTCGCTACCTATGAAGACAGGGATAACGAATTTCTTAGATCTGATATTTTTATTATGTTTGAGAGACCAAGAAAGAGAACTAGAAGAAGATACGTGGTGGAACCGAGTGAAATTCGTGAGGTTATTTTAGACAGTTGGGGGAATATGGGGTTTATTTACACCATTTTTTTGTTGGAGTTTCATTACTCGGACCGAGCATCATCTGCATCATCTTACGCTGACCGAGCATCATCCCAAATTGGGCTAATAGGCATTTTCTAAGCCGAGACATATTATATTAAAGACCACAAACGTAAGTCAAGTCAATTGAGTTACTTTTATTAATTATCAAAGGACTTAAAGGCCTAAACAAATAAAGCTCCCACGTTGAACGATGAGAAAACTCTCGTTTCCTATTGGCCGAAATAGGCCTTTTTTGAGTTTTGTGAAACGAGCGTTTTGGTGAGGACACTTGGCAAAGTATGATTGGTTTAAAAAGAATATGAAAAGGATTAAAAAAAGGAAACCAAATTAAATTCGGAATTCATGACGTGACAATATTTTGGTGAGGACACTTGGTAACGTATGATTAGTTTAAAAATTACAAACCTAAAAGGAAAACCTAACTTACCGTGTTTGGAATTTTATTGAAGTCCGAATTCAATTTGGAAATCGAGTAACTACTATATTAGGACTCTTTTTTCCAAATTAATATATAAAGGGGGAAAAAATTCCACATATTTTCTGCGAAAATAAAAAGAAAAAATAAATAAATTTTTCACATATTCTCCACCTATTTAATGTAATTGCCCCGCCACACCAAATCAAAAATACATCGCCCCGCGCACACCAAATCAAAAATGCATCGCCAAGGGGCGGGGCGAAACCCGGCGCACACCAGGTTAAAAGAAAAAATATGTCTGGTGCGTAACACAGGCACAAATCTAGTGTTATATTTAAATTTAATAACAAAAATTAAACTCCGGTCCCATAAAATAAAAAGATACTAGCTTTAATCTAGGGTTCACAAGTTAATTGGCTCCTTTACCACGATGAGGAACCAGGTTCCCATCCACGTGGTAGCGTAAATGGACAAAATAACTTGTTTCCGGCAGACTTGCTCTAATAAGCTTTTTTTTTTAACAAAGGAACTTACTTATATTAAACATCCAAATATCTTACATCATGAGTTAAGTGAGAAACTAACATAGAAGGTGGATGAAACCACCATTCCCCACATAAATCATGTTTACAGGCTGCCTTAGCTAAAGCATCTACAGACTAATGTATCTTGCTGACCTAAACCACCAAGTCTTTTCAGCAAATAAGCAATTCCCCAAGAAAACAGTTGTTGAGATTATTTTATAGCTAACATTACACAGACTAATAGGCCTATAATCTGCAGGGGTTTGAGGATGTTGAATTTTGGGGATTAAAACCTGATAAGTGTGATTGATGGCTTTGAGCATGTGTTTGTAGGTAAAAAAGTATTGAACCATGGAGATTACCTCAGAGATGACTGTATCCCAACACTGTTGATAAAAGGCTGCTTAAAAGCCATCATTACCAGGTGAAGCCCAAGGTTTGATTTGGAAAACAACGTCTTTGATTTCTTGAGCATCTGGAACTTGTACAAGACAATTATTCTGCGCTTCAGAAATGCAAGGATTAAAAAGACGCAAAATATCCTATTGAACAAGAGGCTTAGAAGAAGTTGAGATATTAGTAAAATGGTTAAGAAAAATTCCTTCAATATCACTTCTTGAGTCATACCAAATGTCTAAGGGCCCTTTAATTGCATGAATGTGAGATATTCTTTTGTTAAAGTTTGCCATAGAGTGAAAGTATGAGGTGTTTCTGTCAGCTTCTAGAAATTTACTACCAGCTTGTTGCATGAAGTACTCTTTCTGAATAATAAGCCAATGTTGTAAGGAATTACTTAACTGCTTAACTTCAGGATGATGAGGAGGCAGATTATTTACATAACATTGTTGAAGTTGATTCTGAATATTCTGAAGATTAGCTTCAATGTTGCCAAAGGAGAACTTTTTCCAGAGTTGCAGCTGAGTTCTAGTATATTTAAGCTTACTGGATAACTGATAAGAAGGAGAACCCAAGAACTGTTGCTTCCAACTTTGGTTAATAGTGTCAGTGCAAGAGCTCATTTGAAACCAGCATTTTATAGCTTAAAAGGAGAATGTTTACTAGGGCTATTGACAGTATTCAACAAAATGGGACTATGATCAGAAGCTATTGGAACTAAATGTTGAAGATGGGCTTGAGTTTAATAATTAATCCAAAGACGATTAACTAATGCTCTATCTAATCTAACAGCAACATGATCATTACCAGATCTATGATTCGACCAAGTAGTATCAGCACCAGAATAACCCAAATCAATGAGGCCTAATTGCTGAACAATACTCCTAATAAGTCTATAATGATGAGCATGAGAGTTGCTATTGCTGTGAGTTTCATAATCATACATAGTAAAGTTTAAATCCCCAATTAAAATCCAAGGAAGATTAACAGAAGAATGCATATTCAGAAGATATTGCCACTGGTCATTATTTTCAACGGTATCATGAGCACCGTACACAAAAGTAATAAGGAAATCCTTATTGTTATCATGAGTATGCACAATAGCATGAATAGTGTCATGAGTAGTATGCATAATTTCCATATCTATTCCTTGTTTCCAAGCTAAAGCAATACCACCACAGAGTCCTATTGAAGGATCAAACCAAAAGTGAGGATACCTAATATGAGTGAGATAGAATCTCATATTATTAATTAGTTTGAGCTTTCGTCTCACACAAGAAAAAAATATCAGGGTCATTATTGTTCAAACAAAACCGAAGATAATATTTGGTATTAGGATTTCCTATACCCTGACAATTCCAAGAAAAGATCTGCATATTTTGTAAAATGATAAAGTTACAAAACAGAAAACAAGATTGAAAACAAAAGCAAGAAAAATAAAACAGGTAAAAACTAAATAATAGTAAAAGAGAAGGGTGAGAGACAAAAACCTGTTGCCATGCATCAGTATGATTCTGTGCATCGAAAGCATTTGCAGCAGCAATGTCCCACACAATATTACCATCAGTGGCAGTATTATCATCTTGAACAGAGGCAGTTTCAGTAATTCGAGCAGTTAAATTATCATCATCAGCTATAGCAGGCTCAGAAGTAATAACCAAAGTAGGAGCTTTTCGATATCTCTTCTTAGTACCACTAGTACTAGCCCCATCACTAGTTATAGTTGAAGAAGTTTGAAATTGATTATGATGCGAAGACGAAGCACCAGTATCAGAGTTTGTTGCCGAAAAGATAGAAAGACGCATACCATCAAAAGGTCTTGGCTGCTCTTGAGTATTAGGCATCCTCAATCTTGATCTACGTTGAGTACCATGTTGTAGAAAAAGTTGAGCTTCTTGAAACGGGTTTCTCTGAGGTGGCAAAATAGGTTCAACAAAACCAAAGCCTCTGACTACCTCTTCCATTTCATGTCTCCTGTGAGTCATGCCAGCACAATCATTTTCCTCATGGTTAACAACCTTACATTCAGAACAAAGACGATAAGGTTGTTTTTCATAAAAGAAACCAATCCACCTAGTAACTCCAGCAGAATTTGCAGCAGTAATTCCAGTTATTAAAGGGGTATTGATATTGATAAGAACTAGGGCTCTATATTTAGAAGAAGTTGGAGGATTAACACCATCAGGTTTAACAACTCTTACCTCACCCATAATATTACCAATCATTCTCAGAAAATCAGCATAAGTAAACTCAGGCAAAAGGTATTTATACTCTAGCCAATAAGGAGAAACTGAGAAATCTAGTAAGTGATAATCCATGGTAAGATTCCAATCTTTCAAGACAATTAAGTAACCATCAAAATTCCAAGCACCTCCAAATAAAATAGCATCTTTGTCATCTGATTCTTGCAATTTTATAACAAAGATGTTAGGTTCTAGACTGCGTACCTGAACCAACCACTGATTATGTCTTCTAAGGTGAGGCTAAATGAACTTGGCAGCTCTTTCTGCATCTTGCCAAATCATAATACCAGGAGCATATAGTTTACTTGCCAAACTAAATCTCCACTCTCTGATTCCAGTTAATATAGCAGTATTAGAATGCATAACTACCCTTCTTCTAATAGGTTCATCACTGATAGATATATCATCCATTTGGTTGGTAATATTATTCATACAAGGTCTAGCCATAAGGATGAAGAAAAGAAAAAAGTGAAAATAACAAAGATGGGTATGAATGAAAATGGAAGTGATATTGCAAGTTTTATAAGTGAAAATGATAGGAGGTCTCAAATAACAGAGATGATAACTATGGAAGAAAGAATTACAAAAATTGTCGATTAGAGAAAGGGGTTGAGAAATCAAAGCATGAGGGTGATAAAAGATAATATCAAAACCTAGATTCCTTAATAGGTAATTGAACCAACCAATATACTGAACCTAAATCATATTAAAGTGAAGAAATAGGATAACAACGAATATCATACGCACCACTGCCAGATAAAGCCAACTTTGAAGATGCCAACTGTGAAACTGCCAACTGAGTAGAAATTCAAGGATGTAATAGGACATTACTGCAATACTAATGCATGGCAACAAGCAATAGAAGATTTAATCTTCCATTAAGAGAAAAACAAGATCGATTAGTACCAGAGAATGACACATCTGATTAAAACATGAAAACCCAAAATTAGGGCAAAAAAAGAGGAAAAAACAGATCGAGAATTAAACCAAATTAAAAAGAAAACTGACAGAGATTGATGAAGATAAAACCAAAGAAGAATTAAATGAGAAGGAAATTGTATATCAGGTCAAAGAAACAGAAGAGAAATCAAAATTGACTAAGGATGACTAAGGGTTTGACTTTCGCTTGACCATGTCTCTTTCTCTCTGATTTTAATGTACTTGCTCTAATAAGTTTGGTTTTGAAAAACATCTCCACCTTCTATTGCCATGTACCTTCCAATCAGGAGGTAGGGAAGGTACACCCCAGTTTTAAGAGGGTACGTGTATATAGTTGCATTCCGTATTATTGATAGATAAAAAATTATTTAAAATTAAAAACGTCCATTTTGTCATTGTGTAGAAAGTTGTATGACATCATATATGTCTTGGATTATTAGATCATCCTTGTAAGGGCTTGGCTCGGGCATTCCCAAACAAAATTTTGACCGTGTTTTCTTAATATATATATTGTGAAGGCTAGTTTTATTGCATTTGTATGTTTTTTAATTGCGCCTTTCTTGACCTGTCTATGTACAACTGATTTGAGCATGTTCAAAGCTTTGGCAAGGGACCTTATGTTAGTACGTCCTCTTAATGAGGACACGTCAACCTCCCTAAGTTTAACACCAACTCTGGTTGGTTTCCATGAAGACACGTCAACAGGTACATTCTTCCATTCACACTCTTTTCCTCGTTTCCATATATGTTTTACTGTAGATTCTGATATTTAAAATGGTTATGCTACCATTAGGACCGAGCTCTTTTGCAGTCTTCCCTTGTTACCCTACTTCAATAAGAAATGGATAATAGTTGGTCATTGTTAATTTGTGAGCTCTTTGTTGTTTCTGGTGGCAACACTTGATTGCCGGCACATGTTGTTTTTTCAAGAGTTGTTTGCAAGAGATAATCTGTTCTGGAAAGCAAGGTGTTGAATCCATCTCCTCCATATCTTCATTGTTCATACTGAACTCCATCTCCTCCAACTCTTCGTTGTTCATAATAAACTCCATCCCCTCCAACTCTTTGTTGTTCGTAATGAACTCAATCTCCTCCAGCTCTTCGTTGTTCATAATATTTCATCCCCCCAGCTCCTCGATTATCACCATCACCTAAATTAATTTAAAAAGTATTGCTAACTAGTTCAGTTAGAGTTCATTAGTTTATGATGCCAATACTTTAAGCAACAAATAAGTTTTCAGTCAACGTCAAAGATCAGAGTTGTAAGAGCATTTTGTTTATCTCACATGCAGATAGACAACAGTCCCAGCGATGGAAGTATCTCAACTACGCAGTGGCGAATCCACAGTGGGGCCACTGGGGTCATTGGCCCCCATTAAATTTTTTGGAAAAAGAAATTCGCTTGTAATTTTTCCTAGGATAATCGTGTGCCCCCTCAATATTTACACCAAAAACTAAAACTGTATCCCTAAGATGTAGTTCTGGAGCTAACCTTATTCATGTAACCTAATTCCACCTTCCACGGACTAGAAACTTCTCTAAAATTTAGGATGGTTTCATAGATAATCTCTAATCTACCGAAATCAAAACGACTTCCTCATAGATAATATTTATTCTACCGAAATCAAAATGACTTCCTTAAGTTTGAAGTTCGTATATGATTCATACGAACTGCAAAAGACTAATCCTTTTCCGTCAATGTTGATTCCATTTTCAAGTAAGGGTTTTTACTCGTACCTCTTCTAAGTACTTTAAGTTTGGATTTTTTTCTTCTTCAATCACTTGTTTTGTGTATCTTTTCTTACCCATTAATTTTACTTGGATTCATTATAATGGTGGGTTTTGAATTTTTTAAGAGCTTTTATTCATTTAAGTTTTTTGTTATGTTGTTCAAGAATTTTTTTTGCTCCCTCTGAACTTTTGTTCTGGATTCGCCGCTGCAACTACGGCTGCCGAGGGAGTTTGTCTTCTCTCCTTTAGTTCAGCTGGGTATGTAGGATAATGGTCCCCACCAATAGAACTATTATAACTCCCAGATGCATCTGATTTTGAGTACAACATTTTATTGTTCAAGAAACAGGTGATTATAAATGTCAGAATATGTGCTAAGGAAATGTTTTACGAGAACATTAAGAACTGGTCTGCACTTGTGCATGATGTATCCTTACGTGTCCTTGCTATCAACAGGTCATGTCAATTCGAAATGTAATGGATATGAATGCTGGTCATAGAGGGTAAGGCATTTCGCAGAAACTAATTATGTGAACACCAGCATCTTGAGGTACGTACAATAGTTTGTGTTATTACTAGTAGAATTTCTTTCTTTTCTCACTCATTCTATCAATTGATAAAGTTGATATTGTATTTCAATGGTTATCATGATGTGGGCAGTAAAATAGGCCAGAAGATTTCATCGCTTCATTACAGTTTTCGGATATAAAGTTAAAACTAAGTGATTATTCCTACTTGTGTAATGTTTTACTACATCTACTACTATGATTCACAACTTCAGGTGATTACTAAATGGGGTAATGATTTAGAGATTTACCTTAGAAGATCCATGTTTATTCTGAATCTCAAATTTATTTTCCTGATTTGAGAATCTCAGAGCTTTACAATACTCCTGAGTATTTTTCAGATTTGAAATTCATCTTAGTTGATGAGCCTATGTTAGATATTTTCTTTGATAATAATCTATTATACGATGATGTTGTTCGTTTAGATGACCAGTCCCCAAAAGAAGCTAGGCATTGTGCTGACCTTATGCACCCTAGAATCCATCCCATAGATTTTGGTCCATTTGAGGATATTATTCACCCTAAGTTTGCGGAGTAATGATAATTGTGGTGATCGTCAAGTATCCCTAATTGGAGTCCCTAATTTGGGAATCGGTCTTTGTGCCTCTAAGTTATTACTTGAGTTTCTTCAAACTTTGCTACCCGATCCTCAAGATATTGTTCACGAGGAAATCCAGTTTTTAGAGACATGGCATTCGGCTGAACCTGTTTTTCTGGACACTCATATGGAGCCCAAAGGGAACCCCCAGATATATCTAGTTTCCTTGAGAGAATCCCTAGATAAGGTTGTGTTCTGTCTGTTCATTTTTCTGACCCAGTATGGTAGTTTTAAATTTGTGCAGCTCTATTTGGTTCTCAGGAAATCAATTTGTGTTTACATGAGTTGTGTTTAGCATAAACATATGTGTTTCGGGTTTTCAACTTTTGCTATTGGCACGCATTAGTTAAAACCAGTTCAACCTTTCTCTGGTAAAGGTTGTTCTTTGTTGTTGTTCTTTTGTTCTTGCGATAGGATGACAACACAATGGGGGAGAGTTCTAACTTGAACTTGCGCTTAATGATATATCTTTCTGGGGAGAAGAGGATGTGGAATCTGAGGTAACGAATTTGTTAGTTAATCGTTTTCTTGTTTAAGAAAAGCCTGCTTATATTGCATATATTTTGCTTTTGCTTAACAAAATTTCGGTACAATTGATATATATTCCATTATGTGTGTATGGATGTGTGTGTGTGCGATTCAATTGTTTTCGGTTAAGAAAAACTGTGTCAATTTATTTGGCTTATTGTTTGGTATCTTCTTTATTGTTTGATATCAAGTGTTTTTGCTTAACGAAATTTCGGTGCAATTGCGGTGCTATAATGTCTATGTTTGTTTCAATTGCTTCCAGTTAAGAGAAATAATTGTGTAAGTCAATTTATTTGGTTTATATGTATTGTTTATGGCTTAAGGAAATACGGGATCATTTGTTTAGTCCAATTCGATTCCGGATAAGAGAAACTAAGTTAATTCTGATCTTAGTTAGACTTATCAAATTGAAGGATTCGGTTATTCAAGTCTAATCGAATGCCTTGACAAGAAATACTAGTTAACTAACCTAGTACTTGTCTTGTCTAAAGTGAAAGGTCTAAGTTATTGTCTGAATAATTAGAACCTGATGAGAAAAATAAAGTTAATTCTGATCTTTATTTTGGTCTTATCTAAATAAGCGATTGTATGTGTAAAATCGGTTTAGCAAGGGAACTAAGTTTCTTAGTCAATTTGTTAAACTATTAGGTAAAATTGCTTCGGGCAATTGTTTCCTTGATAACATATTAAAACCAAAATACTTGTAGTTTCAGTTTTGATATTGGTTATCCAAAATGTTATGTGAAACCTTCGTGCTTAACTCTTATAGGTTGTACAAGTCTATTAGATTTGTAAGATCCTTTCGGTTTGACCTTTATTTGCTCAAACCTTTGTCATTTTGTGACAAAAAGGGGGAGAAATATATGGAGTAAAAAAGTGTTTTGTAATCACTAAGGAAAGGACAATTGTGCTTAAACGTTATATCTAACGAAAGAGTAAAGCATTGACTAAGGGGGAGCAACATATCATATTGATATTGTAGTTATTTGGACTACAAAAGAGAAATAACAAAGATGTTCTGATTGAAAATCTACCTATCTTACCTTTAGGGGGAGTATAAGCTTTGTTATTAAAATGTCAACAACGGCATTTATTAATTGAATATGTGCAGGTTATTGTGTTGTTGAAACTTAGAATCAAGCGTATGCTTAATGAATTCTTGTAATTTGTTTATCCATATGTATTAAGAGTTTTGTCACTAAAATTGATAAAGGGGGAGATTGTTAGAGCATAGCTCGGTTGAACCCACCAAGCGTTGGTATGTCAAGTTCGGTTGTCATATTTTAGTGAATCAAAACTCATCTAACGGTCGCTTGATTATGTACTAGAGACAACTTCATATAGGATAGACTAGAAAGTCTAGGATTATGAGACATACAAGTATTACTCGAAGACCTGAAGAATGTGAAGAAGTAACAAGCTACAACGACGACATCATCCTTCCTCTTTAGGTTAGTAATATTGACTTGAACTGTTTCATTCCTAACGTATCTTTCAAGTCGTGCTATATTGAAAACATAACTGCGAAGCTATGAATGATTATACTCTAGTAGTGAGACATGATCATAGTGTTAAGGAATTGAGATACGAAGTATAACGCTTATCTTTTGAACTTCGTATATATGACATCGACATAATCGTATGAATGCTATTGTGATTATGTGTATGGGTAAAGGTGAAGATTTCATCCTAGGAAACAATGTTTACATTTGTTTAAAGGAAGTACATTCATGAACTTGTTTTATGAATCGAAAGGGAAATCGCTAGGCTTATTGGTATTGTTATTCATTGCATATCTTTGGATTACCAATATGTGTGAGTTAGTAGAACCGATCATAACTTGTTATGTATCTTGGTATAATTAATCACAGTGCCTGACTTATGATTTGGTATGACTGGTTTTTATTAATTAGTGTAACCGATCCTAAGTAATCACCTGAGATGGTATGATCGATATTTGTAATTGGTGTGACCGATCCTAGTAATTGGTGCGACCGATCGCAAAAGAATTGTGTAATCGATCCTTGTAATTGGTGTAACCGATCCTGGTAACTGGTGTGACCGATCACAAGCAATACCATGAGTATATGGTAACCGGTCCTGGTAATTGATGTAACCGATCCTGGTAACTGATGTAATCGGTCCTGGTAACTTGAATGTTCGATCACAAGTAATCCATATTGAGGTAGAACCTATCCTTGTGATTGGTAGAACCGATTGAACCCATAATCGTGATTTGATATTTGATCAATCACATAGTTGTCTTGGAATACAGATGAACCAATTCTAAACTTGTTTGGAAGTGTGGTATAATCGATTCCAAGATTTTAAATATGAAAGAGGATTTACAAAAGATGTCAACATACTTTGAACACGAACAATAACTCTTATCTTTTATTGTTCAAAGATATTCCTTAATTACTCAAGGAGATCCCGGTCCGAAATAAATTAAGAATCTTTTAATTAAGGTTGTTAGTTTTATATGCTTTAATTACCAGCAATTAAATGCATATCTCTAGAGAATAAAAATTAGTAATGTGCATTTACTAATTGGAGATTTTCTATTGAGAGATTTCGGAAAATATTGGACAAAGCATTTCAGGAATTATGAAAACCGATTTGGGCATTTATTGCATATCTTGAGATTATTCGGTTTTGGAAATTCCTTGGTGTCCAAACATCCTTGGTCTATAAATACCCAAGTTTGCATTACTAGCAAACTATCCTAAGAGCCAGGAAAACTTCATCTTCTTGTTGTTTCTGGTGGAGCCGTCTATCCAGAGAGGAAAGTACCCTAATTAGGAGAAATGATAAAAACACAAATCTTGCTCAAGTTTATAGACATACCTTTTATAAGGATATTGTCGTGAATCCTACGGCATTACCAAATGTTCAATATCATACCTAACACAATATGTGCGCCCCAATTCTCGTGCTTCCCTCACTGTATACTTAACATGGCATTCCTTGGTGAGGATGCACTTACAACACAATCAAGTTGTGTTGAGGTGAACAATGTCTTGCTCACCATGACACCAAAAGAGAGTTTCTTTCCAATAACTCTTACAACTTCCAGTATAGAGAGAAACCCAAAGGACTGTTTTTACAAGTTTTTCAAAGAACTTAAAAAGAGCACAAGATAAATTGTGTTCTTGATTTATTTGTTTACAACTTATAACATACAGTCTCTGCAGATAATGTTCAGTACTGCACATGGAAACTCTTTTGATAAAAATAGACATCCTGACTTTCTCACTAAAGAGGGCAGTATCATTATCTTGAGAAGATGTATCAGGGTTTGACTGATGAACTGAGTCAAATTCAGAGATGAAACTGACTGATAGATGAGGTTCAGATACTTCTCGTATTAAATCCAGTTTGTCTGGGACACAGGAAGGAGGAGGATTATCCTTACTGATAAGAAGATCAATATCAACATGAACATTATTCATCATAACTTGATTTAGCTTATCTATAGATTCTTGCTCTTTCTGGAGATATAACTCAACATCAAGGGATAAGCTCTCAAGCCTTTTTTCAAGCCCTGAAAACACTTCTAGGGATTTTAAACCTGGTGGAGGTTTAGATATAATTTCTTCTACAGATTTTATTAAACTAGTCATGGAAGAGAACTATGGAATCCCTGGATCTGGTGGTGCATTTATTGAGATAGCATTACTGTCCATAGAGTCAGATCGCTACAAACACAGACTTATGAGGTCTTAAACGTGTTTGCCAGCTCTGATACCAATTGAAAAAGCGGGGGTCTAACAACCACACCCAATATTTCGCTTAGCAATCTGTATGGACAACTCCAATATAATTCCAAGAGAATCAACTAGACAGTCAGACTCAATCAATGGAAATATATCCAAGAGTTGTATCTCTGTTTCACAATGTAATCAGCAAATCAAACAGATAGAAATCTGTGAGCCTGATTATTATGTGAAACAACTTAAATGGTACCAAAGACCAATGTTCAAGTGTCAATCAATATAATCAACAACCAAAGGTTGGATTCTCTAATTGATTGAACTACGCACAACCTGTGATATTTCAATTATATAAAAAAATATAATAAGGAAAAGAAATAACACAGACACCATAAATTTTGTTAACGAGGAAACCGCAAATGCAGAAAACCCCCAGGACCTAGTCCATATTTGAACACCACACTGTATTAAGCCGCTACATACACTAGCCTACTCCAAGTTAACTTCGGACGGGAATGTATTGAGCCCTAACCAATCTCACACTGATCAAGGTACAGTTACGCTCCTTACGTCTCTGAATCCCAGCAGGACTCTACGCACTTGATTCCCTTAGCTGATCTCACCCACAACTAAGAGTTGCTACGACCCAAAGTTGAATACTTGATACACTAATCTGTCTCACACAGAAAAGTCTATTGAATAGATAAATCTGTCTCCCACAGATAAACCTATGAGTTTTGTTCCGTCTTTTGATAAATCAAGGTGAACAGGAACCAATTGATATACATGACTTATATTCCCGAAGAACAACCTAGAAATATCAATCACCTCACAATAATCTTAATCGTATGGTAGCGAAACAAGATATTGATATAAAATGTAGCACTTACGTGCTTATCAGTACGCATACTATCGTACACCCCAAACTCAGTTGAATTCCCGGACTTGAACTTTACGCTGGTACGTATACGCGTATGCATACTAAGTTCCCAGACATTCAACTAACCAACCAGTACACATACATGTATGCATACTATGGTTCCCGGACTTGGAATAACTTGCAACAGTTAGCATACAAGTACGCATACTGTGTGTTAGAGCATAGCTCGGTTGAACCCACCAAGCGTTGGTATGTCAAGTTTGGTTGTCATATTTTAGTGGGCCAAAACTCTTTTAAAGAGTTGCTTGATTATGTACTAGAGTCAACTTCGTATAGGTTAGCTTGAAAGTATTAGGATATGAGACATTACAAGTATTACATGAAGACTTGAAGAAGTGAAGAAGCAAGGAGCTACAACGGCGACATCATCCTTCCACTTGAGGTTAGTAATATTTGACTTGAACTATTTCATTCCCTAACGTATCTTTCAAGTCATGCATGTTGAAAACATAACTGCGAAGCATGAATGATTATACTCTAGTTAGACATAGTATTAAGGAATACAATACGAAGTATAACGTTTATCTTTTGAACTTCGTATATAAGACATCGACATAATCGTTTGAATGCTATTGTGATTATGTATGGGTATGAGGTGAAGATTTCATCCTAGGAAACAATGTTTTACATTCGTTTAAAGGAAGTAGTTCATAAACTTTGTTTGTGAATCGAAAGGGAAATCGCTAGGCTTATTGGTATTGTTATTCATTGCATATCTTTTGAACTACCAATATGTGTGATTAGTATAACCGCTCATGACTTGTTTATGTTCTTGGTAAACAAGGCCTGACTTTTGTATTGGTATGACTTTTATTAGTGAAACCGATCCTAAGTAATCATCTGAGATGGTATGATCGATTTAGTGTTATTGTTATGACCAACTCTAGGCAAACGGAAACCGATCCTAGTAAGAGGTGCAACCGATCACAAGAGAGAATCGATCCTTGTATGAGGTGCAACAAGTTTATAGTGTAAGGGGAACCGATCCTATGAACATGTGCAA
>JAJJMB010005688.1:1506158-1541672 GCA_023531105.1 Papaver atlanticum | reverse complement strand
GATCTTGTATCCATAGTCAATCACACAAGTTATCTTGTTGTCGTATTATCACGATCTCGTATCCATAGATAATCACACGAAGTGTGAACCGATTAGTTGTATTGTCTCGACTCAGTCCATAGACAATCACTTTCAGAGAAAGGACTTATAGGTGGAAAAGTTTTAGATTGAGGTATATTTGGGTACCATCGTCTTTTCACTGTGCTATATCCAATCATGGTTAATTGTTATAAACTCCCATTTCAATCATTGAAACATTCTTAGAAGACGACAATACCTTTCCCACAAAAACTATTAGCTCCAAAGCAATTTTCAAGTGATCGATTAGATCAATACGAAACATTATGAGTCTACATCAAATGATTGTCTCACACAAATCATGTAAGATGTTATCAGGCGATTTTCACATGATCATCTTTTGACTTTCGTCAAGAATATAAGATGAACTTGGTTAAAGCGAAATCTTACCAACACATATTTCGAGAAATATGTAAGCGAGTTAAACTCAGCTCGAAATATCAAATGTGTATAATTGAAGTCTATATAGCTGTACGAATTTTGTCTCAAAAATGAGATAGAGAAGATAGACTTTTGAGTGATAGATGAGTTCAAGTCTCCACATACCTTTTGTTGATGGAGTTCCACAAGCTCCCCTTAGTAGTTCTTCGTCTTCAATCGATGAACGCCGTGAAGTTTAATGCTCAACTACACTTTTTATCCTAATCCGAGACTTAGCTATAAGTAGACTAGAAATCAAGACTTATAGTTTTGACAACTAAACTTGACAACAAGCTTGAGATAGCAACGCTTGCGAGTTTGACCGAGCAGTGCTCTAACACCTTAGTCTTGCAAGGAGCCGGTCCCACACTCTTTCATAATTTTGACCTAATAAGCTCTCAGCAGTTCATATTGGGTCCAAACTCTCTCAAACCAACTTGGAAATTGTTCAATCGACCACCAGCTGGTCCCACGACCACCAAGGGATGGTCCCATGACCCCTTGTCCGGTCCTCATCTCTCCATAATTAGGTTTTATTACCTAACACTCATATAAGCACTATTTTAATAAATGATTAAACCAGCATTTAATCATCCTTTCACCAACTGGCCAACAAAGGACTTTGGTGCATGCTCACTCGAGTGCCTGGGCGCTACATGGTAGGCCATCATCCCATTTAGCCGGTCCCTCCTTCACTCAGTGACTTATTTTCAATAAATCATCAACTGATCGACAATCGATCAAAATTAGGGTTTTGAACTAAATGCTCTGCAAATCATAATTCTGAGCAAGTTCAAACACTGATAATTTTATGTTTATCCAGCAGTCAACATCTTGATTAATTATATAATATTCGGTCCAGATACCAGTATTTTAATTAATATTTTATTTGTCATACTACCAATAATTCATCAAATGAGCAATATTTGCTCAGACGAGGAATATTGATTCAACTATTAATATTCAGTAATTCATCAAATGAGCAATATTTGCTCTGACGAGGAATATTGATTCAACTATCAATATTCAGTAATTCATCAAATGAGCAATATTTTCTCAGACGAGAAATATTGATTCAACTATCAATATTCAGTAATTCAACAATTCATCAGACGAGCAATATTTGTTCAGACTATCAATATTCATCACGTTGATCCAGTTATCAACATTCATTCGAGAACTATACGTCCCAGCAGACATGTTCAATCCATGAATCCTATAGCATTCGACAATCATGCTCGACTGAACAATACTTAGACTCATCGTCTAATCAAGTCAACGACTGACTAATCAAATACACGTCTGCCTTGCAGACTCCACGTTCGTGAGACATCAATCACGTCACATGGGGGATATTAATTAGGGTTTTGGTCTGGCGGCCTACGGCACGTGTGTTCATTGACGATGAGAAATGTGGGTAAGTCGTGCAAGCTGTTGAGGAAGTTAGAAAAGTAGTGGGTTGACGATCAACCCAGTCTCCGCACGACATGGAACTGGTTAAACCACGATCTCTCATTTTCTCACTCTTTCACTCAAACAACCATCACACTTACTAGAGATCAATGTGTCCATGTTCTAGAAATATAAATAAGTTCTCTGAATTCATGATTAACAACAGAACAGATATACGGGAATTACACAACAATTCTCATCTGAACAATCACTCTCTAAAGAGTAGAATTCAAACTTATTCGAACCCAGCAGTTCATTTGTAGAAACCCACAATACATTCACAATCCTTGATCACCATTGATCTCACACACTTCCCAGCTTCCCTCCTACAGATCAACCCTCTTCCCTCTTTGTGACCGAATTGACTCTGGAACGAACATTTATTGGTTTAGGCCGGAGTCCTACAGATTGATCTCTCGAACTTAAAGCACTCCCGTGCAGTGCATCTGTTTGAGGTTAGGCAGTTTGCTCAGTTGAGGAACCTCCGTCCGCACGGTCGTCTCTCCACTTCCTGAAAAACCAGCAAATCGTTTTTTCCTATCAACACCAGTATCTCAATCCGTTACGATTCATAGGATTTATATTGGCATTGACGATCAAACAGATGTTATGGGAAACACCGTTCACCTTAGTCAACATCGCAAACCATCTATTTCTATATCCATCTTCTAAATCTATTCATGTGATTTGTTTGATTCCAGATATTAATGTCCATAGTGCAACTATCTGAGTAGAGCTCTGTTGTTTATATATGAATTTTAGTACGCTTGAGTGCAAATTCCTGTACACCAATTGGATTCACATCAGCGTACTTCCTCCTGTAGTCAATGAGAGTATGCCAACTAAAGAAATTGTTTAGTGTTGTTCCTAGATTCTTCACAGGTATCTAGGGTTTGGAGTAAAGGTTTTGTGGGTACAGCTCTTGTAAACCCTCACGAGACTATGACTCGGCCACTAGGGCCACCTAGGGGTTCAAAGGATTGTTGCATACGCTAAGTGAAATCGCGTTGCCGTCGATGGTGGGTTAGGCATTTTATTTTCTATATTAGATTTTCTCGAGGACTAAAAAATAATAAGTCTGAGGTAGGGCTGTCAATAATAGTCCGAAATCCGTTTCCGAGAATTTGAGATCCTATAGGATTTTATCCGTTATATCGTATATCGGAAGTCGGATCAGAATTCTTATTGGATTTTTACCCTTAACGTAACAGAATCGGATTAGACCCCATCTGATTGTAAAGTTCCGACATCCGATAACACATAGGAATGTACTAGTAATTTCCTACCCCTAGGATAAAGATGTTGACTATCGGAAATTGTATTCTTAGAAATTATCATAAATTATCGGAACTTATCGGAATTTTTAAACGGATTAGTAATTTTTAATACTTTCTACCCAATTTTTTCATATTTTTAGGAATTATCGGAATTTATCGAATTCCGATAGGTTAACCTATCGGAATCGGATTCGAATTTTAAAATTCCGTCGGATGTTAACCAGATTTCAGAATTCCGTTAACAGTTAGCCTATCAGAATCGGATTGGTGAAAATCCGACGGAATTTCATCCGGTTACAGCCCTAGTCTGGGGGTATTTGACCGACACGTTTTTGTGTCTGAATTGTTCTCAATTTTCTCTATTGTTAGTACTCGATTTTGTACTTATTATGGTGTTTTATGTGTGTGTAGGTATTTTTGGGAAAGAATTATTTTTGGAAAATTCGTCTCGAAAAATTACTAAAGACACCCCCGTTGGATAAGGACATCCCAGTGACCAAAGGCACCTTCGCAGTGGATATGGGCACCCCTCTTTCTTCCTCGGAATTTGGAGGGAAAACGCAGGTTCGAAATTTCAGAAACTGCGACATTTTTTGTGATGATTTTGGTTCACTTGTGGTGAGATTCAATCGGAGTATTGGATAGATGCCAAGCTATTTCTACCATACAGGCTTGGTAAATTCCTTAGATTTGTAAAACAAGGTAGATTTCACATGATTGGATGAAAATAGAGCACGTATATTTTCGAGAGATATTCTCGGGATTGATTGTATTTTTTGGAAGATTGCATGAGGCAGCACGAGTTTAACTCTGTTAGAGTATTGCTCAGTCGAACTCACAAGTGTTGTTATCTCAAGCTTGTTTTCAAATTTAGTTGTCAAAACTATATCTTGATTTCTAGTCTACAATTAGTTTAGTCTCGGACTAGGATAAAAATGTAGTTGAGAAACAGTGGATCACGGCAGTCATCATTGCGTTCTACAGTTTGAAGGCGAAGATCAACTGAAGCTTTTGGAGAACTTCATCAACAAAAGGTAAGTGAAGACTGAACCACCTATTTCTCAGTTATATTCACTTTTCAATCATTGAGACGATGTCGCATAGCTAATTAGACTATTATGCATATAGACAAGAATTTCGAGTCAAGTTTATCTTGATAATTAGTTCTCGAAATATAATGACTAAGCTTAATGAACATTTTTTCATACTTGATGAATTTCTGTTAAGGACAATTTATTGTTCGGAATCAAAATCATGATTCAAGTTTTATCGTTAGAAAATAGTATGAAACAGTGATATGTTTCATTCATGTTATTCGAGAATGTTTCGAATCGATTTAGAGAAAAATATAGAACTACTACAGATTCGGATACAAGACAGTGTTATCAGTCTTACAAACTGGGAGAACTGCTATAAGTCTGAACCCGTATTACATGTACTCGTACACGTAGCGGAGTATCTATATATCAACTTGCATATTTGTGGTACGCATATTCTTATGCATATCATGTGAAAATATGTTCAACTCGTGAACCGGATTGGTACGCATACTCGTATGCAAATCATTTAGGAACTGTGGTCACGAAACCGGGTTAGTTTACAAACCAGTACACGTACCAAAATAGTTTTGTGTTCCCGAACTCGGTTTAGTACCCAAACAGATATGCAAACCAAAATAGTTCTTTGGACTTTGGAACCGGTCATAGTCTTAAGGTTTCCAAACCGGTACGCATACCTAAATTGTTCTGTTAACTCCGGAATTTGGTTTGCTAAATTTTACAAACCGGTACACGTACTCTGACTGACCTGACTCACGAATGGCTATGGTATTTGTACTTTGTGCATTTACTAACCATGTCGATTATCTTCAAGTGCGACTAAATTATTTCTACGAGATAATTAACATTTGATTAATTCTATAAAATACTAGACTTATTTGATCACATGATTGTGACTCAAGGTTAATGTCTTAAGTGTTCATGAAAATGAGTATTAAGCTTTTAAGTTCAAATCGGATAGTTTCGGCTAAGCAGCTTGAACGTAGTCTTTGTACACGGTTTGGTTACGGTTTCACCCAACCAGAGTGTATATCTTGTTTATGTAAATCAGATTCAAATATTCATCTAACGGTGGATATTGTTTGCTTGGTTCCAAAACTATCTTAGCTTCAACCTAAAGCAACCTATGCTTTGAATGTCTATAAAAGGGGAACTTCAAGCAACTGGCATCTTTGAATCCCGACACTACTTTGGTGTGTCCTAGTTGTAACTAGAGTCGCCCTCTTCCTAATCCTTTTAGGTTTTAACGACTACAAAGACTTCATAGGGATTCGTGAATCCAGGTCCAGTTATCTTTCCTTGATAACTCGAGTATCCTAATCTTGATCGATTGTTGAGCTGCTCACTCGATCAAGATAGATAGAAATCATCAAAGTTTTGTTCGTCTCAAACTTTGTTGATTCCACAGGTTTTATACTTGTGAGGTGAATAATAATCTAGGATGCACTTCGGGTTGCATAAGTCTTGATTTTGAGGTTAGCTAGACTTTGTCATCACCTTTGATCAAACTTTTTGATTGTAAAAGGAAATCATATATAGGATTAAATTGTGGGATGCAAATTGGTTCAAAGTCTTCAATTGAGTTGAAGAAACTCTTAGTTGGTGTGACGTCAGCTAAGGGAATCAATTGAGCGGAGTCATGCTGGGATTCAAGAGACGTAAGGAGCGCAACTGTTTAATCGGTGGAATACCTTTTAGGGCTCAACTACATTCCAGTCTGAAGTTAATTGGTAGTAGGCTAGTGTTTGTAGCAGCTTAATACAGTTTGGTGTTCAATCTGGACTAGGTCCCGGGGTTTTTCTGCATTTGCGGTTTCCTCGTTAACAAAACTTCTGGTGTCTATGTTTTTTTTTTCCCGCATTATATTGTTTATCGTTATAATTGAAATATCACAGGTTGTGCGTTAATCAATCATAGTAGATACATCCGACCTAGTTTGTTGGATACGACTTGATTCATTCTTGGACATTGGTCTTTGGTATCGTCCAATCTCTTTGTGATTAGGTTCACGGATTTGATTGTGTAAACGTTCTAATCGCAAGAGAGAGATATAACTCTAGATTATATTCCTTGATTGATTTTAACTCTCGGAGTTGTATTGAGTTTGTCCATACAAATTTCCTAAGAAAAAGTTGGTGGTGTATTTTGGTACCCCCGCATTTTCAAACTTTATCTGTTATGTGTATTTCACATGTTTGGGGTGGTTGAGCTGAAGAATAACGCGTGCAGAGATTAAACAGAGAAATTATTCCCGTGATATTGCAGAAAAATAAAAAAGATTACTATAAGTTATTGCGAGAGATTTTGGGTACTGGTGAGGTATAAGAACGGTGATTGGATGACATACAGAGGATATGGTTAGAACAGAGAGTTGCAGAGAGGAAAATCAAAGTTTAGAGAAAGTTTTCTGCTGCATACCTGAAGAACACGAAGAACATAAGTTGCTTTAGACAGTCGCAGAAAACTGTCATTTATCAACATTGTCTATAACAGTTGCTTTGCAACACTTGTTTTGAATTTGCAATGTATACTCTGTAGCAGAGAATCTATAACGCCTAAAAAGCGTTGCAAATTCCCGGTTTAATTGATTTTCTCTTTTTTTCATCATTTGTAAACACTTTGAGTCATGAATACATATTTTGAGCGTGTTTTCAACATGAGGAGCTAGACCCCATGGCTGAGGCGATGGAGGAAGCTATCTTTTTGCCAACAATTATGCAGTAATTTCTATTTAACTTCTACAATTCTTTATATGATTATTTGCATTGAATCAAAATTGAAATAATGATTTTTATCGATTAGTTGTGTTTCCACTTGATGGTGCATGCTTAGCTTAGGGCTCTTGATATTCCAAGCTTGCGATTAACAACTAAAATTTTGAAAATCTAATATTGGCGATACTTTAGAATCAATTGAATGTACGATTGCAACATAATTATTAATATTAAATCGCATAAAAATTGGTAATTAGTGGAATCTTAGTCTCGGTACTCTCAATTATCTTGCTATCATCTTTGTTTAATTTTCTTCATTTTAGCATTAGAAGTTAAACCTAAAATACAATTCTTCACAAGTCTTAACGAACTTTTCGTACCACTTTCAAAACTACATCATCATATGACATAGTCTCATATAAATATAATGGTAATAGTCTCATGTAAATAGAATGGTCCAGTCTTCACATACCTCTTTGTTTATGAAGTTCTATAAATGTCTTCGTTTGATCTTCGAGGGTTATTCAGTGATATCTGATACTCAACTACCATACTCTAACCTAGTCCGAGACTTGACTTAAGTAGACTAGAAATCAAGTATTAGTTTTGTGCTACTAACATTAATGACAAGCTTCAGATAGAAAAACTTGTGAGTTCGACCGAGCAGTACTCTAACAATCTCCCCATTTTTCAATTTTAGTGACAAAACTATCAATATATATGGATTCAAAATAAATAGATCCTTCAGCTCAAAATCCATCATGCTTGATTTCCTTGGTTCTGTAACATCGTTTTGAATTCTTCATTCTTCAAGTTCTTCTATGGTTTTGCATATGATCATTTCAGCTCCGATGTTGTTGAAGATCCGTAGAGATAACAACTTATAAGAATACTTTATTTGAGCTTTTCTTGAATGAAAAATCACTCAACTCAATGTTTGTTATACCAAAAACATATTTTTGTTACCCTCATCAAAGTGCAATTGCACCACAACTTTGAAGCAATACTCCGGTGATATGTTATCCCCCTTAGTCAATACTTACTTCTTTTACATAATAGGTAAAACCTATATGTCGTAGTAGAGTACTACTAAGTAATTCTCCCCCTTTTTGTCAACAAAATTGGCAAAGGCGAAAAACAGGGATCGTAATGAATTAAAACAAAAAATTTATCAAGACTGAAGAACAAATAACATCCTTTATTTAGACGATTTCACTAAGTAAACTTAGAGTCTTCATCAGGGATATATATATAGGTATAAGCATATCCTACAATTTCACAGCCGCACTCCCCACAAAGATATGACAATTAAGCACAAGTTCAAATTGAACTCTCCCCCATTTGATGTCGTTCCCAGAAGAACAACATTAACGACCTTTCTCTAGTCACAAGAGAAGGATTTTCTTTGGATATTAACAAATTTACTCGCCAGTTACGAAAAAAGTAAATATGTATCCAAATATTTTTCTCTCTTCTCGCCAGTTACGAACAAAGAAGTTAAAAAATATCGATATTATTGTTAGAGGCACTAAGACATTATTTTTGTGAGAACAATAATCATCGAAAAAACTATTCTCCAGGACAGTTACGAACAAAGAGGACAATTTATGCGATATGACTCAACATAAAAATTATATCTTCCCTAGCCATGTACATACGTAGAGATTAAAGTTGTCGAACTTATTCCCTGGCAGTTGTGCATTCAAGGACGAAATCCGATTACTAGAGAACATCTTACAGGGTCCATACAATATATTCACAAAAGTGTAATCGTAGGAAAATCAATATTGCAATTCTCAAAATAGCCAGTGACGAATGCAAAGAGTTAAGAGCTTAACCTATGAGAACATGTGAGATATCTGTTCTAATCACCAGAAATATGATAACAAAGAACAAATCTCACAAAATAAGCAATTCAATAAAGATTAGATATTGCGAGTCATCTCTAAAATAAAATTAAACTAGATAAACTTTAATCATTACAAGATGACAGTATTTGGAATAGCTAGTGTAGCTACATATAAATGCTACTCCAAAAACTAGTGTTCCTCCTTAAAATAATAAGGATGAAATTCTTACAAGGATTTAACTAGTGACGCATTAAATCACTCCTAAGAGCTTGAGCGGAGAATTTCTTCTCATTATTAAAGAACTCATTGATGATTGGATCATTCAGTTCTTCAAGATCTTCAGAGATGTCAGTTAACTCACTAAGTTCTACCTTAAGATCACTCAAGGTATTCCTTTACAGATTATACATTTGTTCTTTGTAAGTTACATCCTTCAGAGAGTAGTTAATCTGAAACTTCGGATCATTCCTCCGGGTTACAAAGTGTTTCACAGTTTCTCTAAAGTCATTGTCACGATGACAGGGATTGGGCTCCCAGTTGTAAGTTTCCTTCTTCATGGCATTAGCCTAGTTGGCCAAGGGTTGGACTCCCAACCTATAGGTTGCGGGTTCGATTCCCGCGCTGATCGTGTCAAAAAAAAAAAATTGTCACGATGACAGGTTGATAGTAGACATGTGGATGAATATGCTTCAACATCTCATAATAATTTTTCCTTCTTCATGACTTAATACCTTCACACAAAAAAACATTGACAGCTTCCACTGCATCCTTTTTTGTAATACCTTTAGTTATTTGAGCCATAGTTCTATAACTTTTTCAAAGAGTTGAATAACATATATATAGAGAGGAGAATCATCAAGAAAAAAATCTCATGAAATAAGGAAATTGGTTTTTTTAAACATTCCAAATAGGAGTTCGTGAACCAGTACAACACGGGTGGGCAAACCAACCATTCGTGAGCCTTTATGAATGTCATAAGTAATGCAACTTTTTACAATCTCTTATATTTGAAGTTGTACTAATTTTGGATGACAACCCATGAAGAGAAAGTTTCTCATATGAACATTAAGTTTACAATCTCTTATGTTATGATAAGACAATTAGTCTTAGCGCATAAATTTTTTGGCTTATTAAACACGAAATCCCATGAATGTTGTTCTCATCTCTTGTCTAGGAGTCAAATAGGCAGGGAGAATTCGGAATTGATAGCACATGGATTGTTGATACCCACATCAAGTCATTACATTTTGGACTTGCAAGGATGTGGTACCACCTAATCAGATAGTCTAATTTGTGGTGCAAACAGGATAGTGAAGATTGAGACAATCAACAAGCATAAGATTGATTAAACATGTGCTAAAGTAGTTTATTCTTAGAGCGACGACTCGGCAATGGAAAGTAAACTAAAAAGGAAAGGGTACCAAGTACACCACCAACTTTTTTGTTCGGAAACCTGTATGGACAACCTAATATAATTGCAAGCAAACCAACTTAATGATCCTTGACAATATGTATGTAGAGTTTATATCTCCATGTCATCTCAATCAATAAGTATAGACTAAGGAGTCTGTGAACCTGATTGTTAAGAAGAGTACTTGGACGATCTCAAAAATCAATATCCAAGATCAATCTAGTTGTATCCAAATAATCAAATCGGGAATTGTTCCAAGTAATAAACTTGTTATCTATCTTTCAAGATACGAATTCTATAAGAACCAAGTATCGTAATAGATCACAAATATATGGACGTATCTATTAAGATTGAATACGTACTACTTGCATAAATCCTATTATAAAGATAAAAAAAAATATAATGCGGAAAGTGAAAAAACACAAGACACCAGAAGTTTTGTTAACGAGGAAACCGCAATAGCAGAAAAACCCCGGGACCTCATCCAGGTTTGAACACCAAACTGTATTAAGCCGCTACAGACTCTAGGTTACTGAAAAAGCGGGGGTACAACAAACACACCCAATATTTCGTTCGGAAATCTGCATGGACTAACTCCAATATAATTCCAAGAGAATAAACTAGACAGTCAGACTCAATCAAGGAAAGATATCCAAGAGTTATATCTCTTTCTCAAAACAATCAGCAAATCAACAGGATGGAATCCGTGAACTGATTGGTATGAGAATAACTTGAACGGTACCAAAGACCAATGTTCAAGTGTCAATCAACTTCTATCAACAACCAAAGGTTGGATTTACCAAATGATTGAACTACGCACAATCTGTGATATTTCAATTATATAAACAAATATAATGCAGAAAAGAAATAACACATACACCCGAAATTTTGTTAATGAGGAAACCGCAAATGCAGAAAAACCCTGGGACCTAGTCCATATTTGAACACCACATTGTATTAAGCCGCTACAGACACTAGCTTACTACAAGTTAACTTCAGACTGGAATTAGTTGAGCCCTGACCAAGTCTCACACCGATTAAGGTACAGTCGCGTTCCTTACGCCTCTGAATCCCAGCAGGACTCTACGCACTTGATTCCCTTAGCTGATCCCACCCACAACTAAGAGTTGCTACGACCCAAAGTCGAAAACTTATATAAAAAAATGTCTCCCACAGATAAGTATATTCTGATAGATAAATATGTCTTCCACAGAGGTACCTATGAAGTTTTGTTCCGTCTTTTGATAAATCAAGGTGAACATGAATCAATTGATAATCCGGTCTTATATTCCCGAAGAACAACATAGAAATATCAATCACCTCACAATAACTTATGGTAGTAGAAGAAGTTATTGTTGAATCACAAAGAATGAGACGAAGAGCTTTGTGATTACTTTTTATATCTTACCTATCGGAGATAAATCTCGAGCAAATGTTAGAGAAGATAGTACTCAATACGATAGAACAAGTAAGATCAGAACACGCAACTACAAAGAAAATAGTTGGGTCTGGCTTCAGAATCCCAATGAAGTCTTTAAGTCGTTAACGTATAATGGTTTAAGGAAAAACCTAGGTTAAAGGAGAATCGACTCTAGTCGCAACTAGTATCACACAAAAGTGTGGAGATTAGGTTTTCCAGTTGCTATAGTTCTCCCTTATATAGTTTTCAAATCAGGGTTTGATAGCTTAGAAACAAAGCAATCAATAATCACTGTAAGATGAAAACCTAATTTAAGATTCAAGCTAAGTTTGCTTAAAACCAAAGCAATATCTCTCCACCGTCCATTAGATGTTCTTAGCTTGTTACACAAAAAATGAAATATACCTTCATTAGATATGGGTAACCGTACCTAAACATGTATATTGAGTTGGCTCAATAACAGTTAATCGATGTTAGCCATATTAACACTTTTGTATTAACCACATTCATCTAACACTTCTAGATCAAATGAATCTAATTGTGTTACTCATAGGGTTGTTCAATTGTTTATATTCTCATAAAAGTATACAAGACACAATTGAAGCAAATTCGGATTTGATTCATGATTGTACAAAGTACTTATACAAGAATCAATTCATGAACATTAATCTACAGTTTGCAAAGATTGCATTCCTTAATATATTAATGTATTTGTCATGAGTATGAAATCATACTAAACTGATTTAGAACTTTAACCACTTAGTTTGCAAACGGGTACGCAAACTTAAGTTCCGGACTATTGTCTTGTCAGACAGTTCGCAAACCGGTATGCATACTGTCGTCCCGGTGTTGATGGGGAAAAACGATATGCTATTTTTTTTAGGAAGTGTAAAGACGAATGTGCGGACGGAGACTCCTCAACCGAGAAAACTACCTAACCTCAAACAGATGCACTTCACGGGAGTGCTTTGAGTTCGAGAGATCAATCTGAAGGACTCCGGCCTAAACCAAGAAATGGTCGTTCCAGAGTTAATTCGGTCACAAATAGGGAAGAGGGTTGATCTATAGGAGGGAAGCTGAAAAGTGTGTGAAATAAATGGTGATCAAGGATTGTGAATGTGTTGTAGGTTTCTAAAAATGAACTGTTGGGTTCGAATAATTTTGAATTCCGCACTGTTGAGAGCCATTGTTCAAATGAGAATTGTTGTGGTAATTCCCGTATATCTGTTCTGTTTATCATGAATTCAGAGAAATTATTTTTATTTCTAGAACGTGGACACATTGATCTCCAGTAAGTGTGATGGTTGTTTGAGTGAAAGAGTGGGAAAGTGGGAGATCGTGGTTTAACCAGTTCCATGTCGTGCGGAGACTGGGTTGATCGTCCACCCACTACTTTGCTGACTTCCTCAACCGCTTGCACGACTTACTCACATTTTTCATCGTGGATGAACACACATACTGTAGGCCTCCAGACCAAAACCCTAATTAATATCCTCCCATGTGACATGATTGATGTCTCATGATTTGTGGAGTTTGCAAGGCAGGCGTGTATTTAATTAGTCGGTTGTTGACTTGATTAGACGATGAGTCTAAGTATCGTTCAGTCGAGCATGATTGCTGAATGCTCTATGATTCATGGATTGAACATGTCTGCTGGGATGTATAGTTTTCGAATAAATGTTGATAACTGGATCTATCGTGATGAATATTTATAGTCTGAGCAAATATTGCTCGTCTGATGAATTGTTGAATTACTGAATATCGATAGTTGAATCAATATTCCTCGTATGAGCAAATATTGCTCGTCTGAGAAAATATTGCTCATTTGATGAATTATTGAATATTGAAAGTTGAATCATTATTCCTCGTCTGAGCAAATATTGCTCATTTGATGAATTATTGGTAGCATGACCAAATAAAATATTAATTAAAATATTGGTAGCTAGACCGAATATTACATAATTAATAAAGATGTTTTGGTGGATCAACATAGAATTATTAGTGTTTGAACTTTCTCAGAATTATGATTTGCAGAGCATTCAGTTCGAAACTCTAATTTTGATCGATTGCTGATCAATTGATGATTTACTGAAAATAAGTCATTGAGTGAAGGAGGGACCGGATACATGGGATGATGGCCGACCATGTAGCGCCCAGGTGCTCGAGTGAGCATACACCAAAGTCCTTTGTTGGCCAGTTGGTGAAAGGATGATAAAATGCTGGTTTAATCATTTATTAAAATAGTGCTCGTCTTAGCGTTAGGTAATAAAACCTAATTATGGAGAGATGAGGGACCGACCAAGGGGTCATGGGACCGGCCCTTGGTGTTCGTGGGACCAGCTGGTGGTCGATTGAGCAAATTCCAAGTTGGTTGGAAAGAGTTTTGACCCAATATGAACTGTTGAGAGCTAATTAGGTCAAAATTATGAAAGAGTGTGGGACCGGCTCCTTGCAAGCCTAAGGGGCCGACCTTGGTCAGTCAATATGGCATGCCAATGTCACCATACTTCCCGTGTCTCAGTCCTGAGAGTTTTGGTATTTTCTGGTGCGCGTTTGAGCAATATTTTGGATTTTCAGAAGGGTTTGATCTTGACTGAAACTCTCAATTTTGCTCGAATGAGCAAGTAGAACTTTTCTCATGCGACCAGTATTTTGAGAATATTTAAAGAATAATATTTTAATATTTGATGTGAGAAGCCTAGTCGGTCATGTGACCATTTGAATTTTTTTCTTTTTCATGGTTTGAGCAATATTTGAGAAAATATTGAAAAACTAGGGTTTTTGCTCAAACGATGGAGTTTCATGAGATGAAGGAAATAATAATATGAGAAAATAAGGAATTGTAAGGTGTGGGACCGGTCACGGCTAGGGCATGGCCGGCCGGCTAGGTGGCCCGGTCCCGTGACACCTTTCCCTATTTTTTACTATTTTTCATCGTTTGAAGGAAAATATGGAGAAACTAAGAGTTTTGCTCAAATGAGGGAGTTTTTTCAAATGAATATACCTATGATTTACTTCTTGAGATAGAAGAGTGGTTACCAAACAGATCAATCCTTTACTGTTCGGAAGACGATCCAAAGGGTTGAGTGCTTAAAGTCTTCATAGCGGACTCTATCTTAGGATTAATGTGTGTTGTCCGGATTGGTTGTAGGCGCAGGGATACTGAGGAAAATAGGTTACTAAGGGTAGTTTGCTTGGTCCCAACTATACAAAGTTGGTAGTGTCTTTGTATAGCAGCTTAATTCTGAGAGTATTCAAAACTGTACTAGGTCCCTGGGTTTTTGTATTTGCCTTTCCTCGTTAACAAAATCTTGTTGTGTCATTTACTTTACTTCCGCATTATAATTGTTTAGTTATAATAAAGTAAATTACATTATACGTTAATCCAAAGGGCTTGATATTGATCTTATAGTGTATCGGTCTTGTACCGTAACAATTATCAACTGATTACCTTGGTGTTGTATTGTCTCGACTTTGTCCATAGACGATCTCTCAAGGTATCAGACTTATATATAGGTTGATATCTAAAAGATTGTGGTGTACTTGGTACCCACGTTATTTCATCTTGGTCTCAACTATACGAATTTGGTTGTGTGTTTGTATACCGGCTTAATTTTGAGATTATTCAAACTGGACTAGGTTCCGGGATTTTTCTGCATTTGCGATTTCCTCGTTAACAAAATCTTGCTGTGTCATTTACGTTAATTCCGTATTATTATTTTTTAGTTATAATAAAGTTAATTACAATGTACGTTAATCCAAAGCACTTGATATTGATCCTATAGTATATCGGTCTTATACCGTAACTATTATCAAGTGATTACCTTGTTGTTGTATTGTCTCGACTTTGTCCATAGACGATCACACAAGGTATAGGACTTATAGGTTGATATCGAAAATATTATGGTGTACTTGGTACCCTCATCATTTCAATTAGTATCAGAGAAGGCAAACAGGAAAAGATCTAACAATCTGTGTTTGGTGCGATCCAACCTATAAAACTGGAATCTAAAATGGTGATAGAAGGACCTGATAATGATTCAGTTAATGTAAAACGAGATATCGAGAGTTCTGACTCAAAACTCGATGAAGGCATCTCTGTTAAATCAATGTCTGAAGTGAAAATACGGATATCACCTCATGTGAATCTACTAAACAAGTTATCCTTGTTGATGATATAGATACTGAAAAGTGGGAAATACGCCTAGAAGAAAAGTTGGATGAAATTTCTGAAGATGGTGATTGACTTTGTCTATTGCAAACGATTTCCTATCTCACCTTGATTTGATCAAAACGGAAATCACATATACGCTTATCTGCGGGAGGCAGATTGGTTTAAAGTCTTCAATTGAGTTGACGCAACTCTTAGGCTATAAAGGACGTCAGATAAGGGAATCAATTGCGCAGAGTCTTGCAAGATTCAAAAGGCGTAAAGTGCACGATTGTAACTGAATTACTGTGACGGTGGATTCGGTCTCAACTACATTTCAGTCCGAAGTTTTGATAGTAGGCTAGAGTCTGTAGCGGCTTAATACAATTTGGTGTTCAAATCTGGACAAGGTCCCGGGGTTTTTCTGCAATTGTGGTTTCCTCGTTAACAAAATTTCTGGTATATTTGTTATTTCTTTTTCCACATTATATTGTTTATCTTTATAATTGAAATATCATAGGTTATATATAAATCAATCTGAGTAGATACGTCCATCGTAATTGTTGGTGATAGGTGTCTAAAACACCCAATTTCTATAAGGGGAATAGGTCAAACTGTACCCAAATTAATAACCGACATACTAATCTATACCCTTTTTTTTCATTAACTTTCTAAACTAGCCTTCCCGTCAAAATTTTGGTTTAAAAAATGTTAACTTAGTGGGTCCCCTTTGGAAACGATAAAAGGTCGACAACTAAGTGCTACGTGGACCTAGCATGATAGATAAATGGTCGCATCTACCCTCAAGTTAAGAGGAAAAAACGTGGGACATGGATTAAACCCTTTTTCTTCCCATTTTCGTCCAACACATTTCCTTGTTCTTCCTCTTTTATTCGCTCATGAATCCACGAACTGTAGTGGCGGGAATGAAGATTCGAGATGCTAAATCCCACGTATTACCCACTAATTCAGTTTCTAACCCATTTCTCTCATTTCCTATTGTCCCCCCACAAAAATAAAAAAAAATAAAAATCTTCCTTATAAATTAGGGCTTGTTGGTGAATTTTTTATTGCACTCGATTTTAGTTCATCAGCAACTAGTGGTGCTGAAAATGGTGAAGAAAAAAACAAAGGAACTTCAATTAAGGTATTAAATCCAAATTTTCTACCTTTATATATATGTTTATTTTGCTGATTTTTTCTTTGATTTAGTGTGTTTTTTGATTTCTTATATACTTAATGGGTTGTTGTTGATCTATATGTTTGTATGTATATTTGTGGTTTATTAGCATTCATGTTTGGATTTTGTTATTGATAGAAATTATTGGAATCTTCTAACTCTTTTTTGCATGTTCATGTGAATTCCTACTGTGTACTTGCAACATATCTGATTTCGTTACTTTTATGATTTTATTGATCATAAATATAAGAGTTCAACACCAAAGAAGTTGGCCAAAGCACCACCAGAGCCAAATGTTACTCCGAGTAAAAGCCCAAGACTTATTGCTAAAGCTACGAATAATCTGAATTCAAGTTCTAGAAAGGTAGTCCTAGATTTTGGTCATGATCTTAAGCCAACACAGCCAACTCAAGCAAGTGTTGGTGACAATTTACATGTGAGGGGGGGGAAGTCAAGGCATTGTTGATCTTGAAAATGATGAGGAACATGCTCGTTTATGGACAAAAGCCTCAACAAAAGTCACTAATTTAGAGGAAGCATTTAAGGCAATGCAGGAGTCAGTTTGTAATCTAGACAATTGGGCAGAGGACGAATGTCATCCTGAAGATGCACCATGGACTCAGCCACTTCTATATAATGATGGTGAAGATGCTACGGAGTGGACTGAGTTTTGTAACAACTTTAAGGAAGTTAGTGGTCCTTCTGTACGAGGTGGTCGTTCTGATAATGGTGACCAAGAAGACAATAGTGAAGGTTATATGTCTGAACTTATGATTTAAATTTTATCTTGATTGTTTATTGATGTATTTAACTAATAATGGTTGGTGTGCAGACGATGGATACGAGCAGTTATTGGAGACGGACGATGAAGCTGAAGGTAATGTCGATGAACTTATAGCCTGTGTATGTTACTTATATGGAGACTTTATTCATGTTCAATTTGTCTCCTTCATTGCAGATAAACTAAAAATTGATGGACCAGTCATTGACCTTGGACCTGATTTTTTTACAAATGCACTGGAAGAGGATAATGGTCTTGAAGTGGTTAATGGGTCTCCAGTTGATCAATCTCTTGAAATTCCTAATGGGCGTCGACAGTGGTTTAATGACTACGAAGATGTTTTTGGTGAAGACTCGTTAGATAACGGAGAGTTATTTCCTGAAGATGCAGGGGTTGAACAAGTTGTAGAACCAGGTTTAGTTGAGGTGGGCACACAATTTAGTGATAAGTTGGCATTTAAAAGACACCTCAGAGCTTACTGTGTGCAGCATGGAACTCAGTATAAGTTGAAGAAGAGTGACAACTTAAGAATCAGAGTTGTATGCAAGTTCTCTGGATCGCCTATCAATTGTCAATGGTTTATGTATGCCAGAAAGCTTCCTAATGAACCCACATTCAGCATTAAGGGTTTCTGTTTGGAGCACACCTGTATTGGAGACCCACTAGGGAGAAATTCTTCGGCTAATCCTAAATTTATAGCTCAATGTGTTATCCAGAAGTTGAAGACTTCAACTGCATCTGTTTTACCTAAGCCTGCTGAGATCGCAAATGACTTTTGGACAAGCCACAACACTCTAATTCCATATCATGTTGCTTGGAAAGCCAAAAACATTGTGTTGGAGAAGATCAATGGAATCTACGATGAGAGTTACAAACTTATTCCAAGTTTGTGTGGGATGATTAGAAGGACTAACCCTGGCTCCGTAGCAAAATTCACATATGGAAGGTAATTTTCTGAATTAGAAGAAGTTTTGCTTTACCTTATATGGATAAACATTCCTTAAAACTATTATTTTGTCTTTTCGCAGGAATGATAATTGGTTTGATTCTGTTACGATATCCTTCGACACACCTATTCAGGGTTTTATAAATTGGTGTAGACCAATTGTAAGCTTGGATGGCTGCCACCTCAAGGGAAAGTATGGAGGTTGTTTACTTTCGGCTACCTCTCTAGATGCTCAGAATGGTTTGGTGCCTTTAGGCATAATGATCTGTGGGAATGAATGTTTTGAGAATTGGTATTTCTTTTCGAAAGATCTGAAACCAAGATTAGTTGATCATAGGTTGCAACTGAATTTCATCTCTGACAGACAAAAGGGTCTGTTAGAAGCAGTGGCTCTACTATTTCCTGGTTCCCCACACAGGTTTTGCATTAGGTAATTTATTAACCAAGGCAATTAATATTCTAATTTTGGGCCATGGTGTGTGTTTTACTAAATCACCGACTTCATTGCAGGCATTTATCTAAGAAATTCAAAACACACTACAAGGGGTCTAAGTTGCACAATCATTTTTGGAATGCCGCTAGAGCTTATAAAGAGAAACATTTCAAGGTATAACTTTATTTTATTTGCATTTTCCTTTGTACCAACTTAGTTTTGATTTTTTTTTTTTGAAGATGTTTTAACCATTCAGTGTGTTTTTCAGGCTCATATGGACAGTTTGCTTGCAGAGAATGCTGATGTTTTTTTGTATCTGACTGAAGCAGACCCTAACTGTTGGGCAATGCCCTTTTTTGACCGTAACAGCTGCTGTGAACATTTGAACAATAACTTTTCCGAGAGTTTTAACAATATAATATCAAGGATTAGGGAGAAACTAGTGTGCAGGATGGTATTAATGTATGTACAGTTAGTTATGGGTATATTTTATAAGAGGAGGAATGCATGTCTAGGTTGGGAAGATGGAGATTTAGTGCCTACAGGTAAAAAGTTGATTGGAAAGATGTTAAAGCTGACTGGTGAATACAAAGTAGAGGGCTCTATTGCCGGTAAATTGTATGAAGTAACAAGTACCCGCAACACAGTGTTTACTGTAGATCTTGTTCTGAAAACATGTACTTGTATCCAATGGCAAATGAGGGGATTCCCTTGTCAACATGTCGTTTGTGCTCTTAAGATGATAAGACCCAACTGGGCAGAGTAAGTCTAATACATCACTAACACTTCATATTTTTCTATGCTTGTACTTGTAGTTATTAATTAATCTTTTTTGTTGGACAGATATTGTAGTAATTTCTACACTGTTGAAAACTTCAGAACCACTTATGCACCTGCAATTGTACCTTTACTGGGTCCTGATGACTGGGAAGAGGTATGTTTTTCAAATTCCCTCTTTTATTGGCTTACAAAATTTATGCATTATTCAGTGTCTGTAATCTAAGTTGTAGCTTTTCTGTTTTTGTCTATTATTCATGTGCATTAAAAAATATGTGTAACATATAGTGTTCTTCTTTTCTAAAGCCAACCATTGAGATCAATTCTCCAATACTCATGAGGAAACCAGGAAGGCCTAGAGTGAATAGGAGGAGGAGCTACGATGAACCACAAACTGAGAAGAAACCTAGAGCTTGTAGCAAGTGTAAGCAGACTGGACACAACAAAACTACTTGTGGGGGTGGCGCAGTTGGTTCTAATCCGAAGGAAAAGCGACTTAGAACTGAGGTAAATGGTCAGACCTTCACAAGAATTAACTACAATCGTGGTCAAAGCAGCACTGGAAAACGCAAGAAGATTGGCAACAACAACATTAATCTTGCTGAATCATCACAAGCAGGAGGATCGCAACCAAAGACCAAAAAGGACAAAAAAGCTACTTAACTTCAATAGTTGTCATTAGTTTTAGTTTTTTATTTTAGTAGGAAACTTGTGAAACTTCTGTTTGCTTTCATGTTTTACTTGGTTGTTTAAAGCTTTCTATTAGAGGGTCTTGAGGAGTTTTTTTTCCCGATCAAGTCCTCTTTTAGGAATTAGGTTTTGTATTTTTATTATCTCATGACTTAGTATATTTATATTTAAAACTACTTATTTTAGAATGTGTTTATCTATTTTTTTTACTTTTATTTTGAATTTTCAACTGAGTTTCATTCATTAATCAGTTCTAAGGTTCTTAACAGATTTCTGAACAGAGAAGAAGAAGACGAGTAAGAACCGGTTAAACCTTATTAACTTTATAAATTGGAGTTAGGGGTCCTATGGTCTTTTTCTTCCGAGCACTTTCTACACTTGGACAAAAAAGACGGTTTATCTTTAGGTAGAAAAAGACGGGATGGAGGAATGGACGGAAAAGGTAGTTTCATGATATTTTCCAAAGTTTGCAATGTAACGGGATAGGTTTATAAATATTTTTAAAATAGGAGCATATCAATAAATGACCCTTTTTATAATGATTTCTTACGCTTTTCTTAGTAGTTTTTTGTAATTTTATATATTACGCATATTTTTTTTGTTTTTTTAGGTACAATGAATTGAGTAGGCCTAAAGGAAGAAAAAGCGCCGAAATGGTCCCTATAGGTGTATACACTAAAAGCTCATGAGATGAATAGACACTGGTGGTGCTGGTAAAGGAGAATTTTGTTTCTTTTGGCATTTGATTATGGCAAGCTGTGAAGTCCCATCAATTATCATGGGCTTAGTGTAGCTGCTGAATTAGAAAGCACTGGGCTTAGCATGTTACACAGTATAAATACATCCTGAATTATCTTGAATTAGAAAAGTATCACTTTTGTTATAGGGAGGATGGTTTTGGATCAAGGGAGTGGAAAAATCAGAGTCAACTCACCAAATTGAAACGAGTCTAAAATATCTACCGATCCGGACAAATGTACCCTCAATCATCACACAAACATATTGCAGGATTCCTTTTAACAAGATTTTAATCTTCTCCCTCCCAACTCCAACCGTGAAAAACAAACCCTAGAAATGTTTCTTAAAATCTATTGAAAATTTTCAACTAATCATATTCAGGTGTTGTTCAAGGTTTATCTTGTCATCTGAGAATCTTAATCATCATACAACAAAACCTGCAATTCTACTATAATACCACATAAGTTCATAATATAAATTCCTTACGGTTAAGATCCAGTAATAAATAGGTAAGGGTTTCTTAAGAACTTCAATCATAGTGAATACTTATTAGCGAAAACATTGTGCAGAAAATTGGGGGCAAAAGAGTTTGATTTCAACAGTTCAGTAAAAAAACTCCGGTGATTTCTCGAAATCTCATTGACTATGGAATTGAGAAACCAACGTATCACGCTTTCTATGGTGAACGAGAATTTTAGAAAAATTACATGAAGCAAAATTCTCTCGTTTACTATGGTGAACGTGAAACTTAGATGCCTCTTTTTCTAGAGAGAACGAGAACCAACCCATTGTGATGCCAATGTCGGAAAGCAGTTGCCATAAACAACATTAGAAGAAGTCGTTCTTTGATTGCAAATGCTAAGATTTATATTGGAGAGGAAATTAATGGCTAAAAACTATACCTCAAACGAAATCTAGAGCTACTAGAAGTGGTAATGGTTTTGTACTCAAATCTAATTTGGTAAAGATTTATACGTGTAAAAGACTAGAAACTAGAGACTAATGACAAAAGACTAGAGAGACTATACAGTGACTAACTTCTTGCTTACTGATGGGTGCTTGGTCATAATTATTCCATCAACTTTTAACCGTAGGTTTGGTATTTTGTACAAATTAAATTTTCGTTTTTTAGTTATGCAGAATTTAGAGTCGCAGGCTCAGTGAACTAAAACAAGTTAATTTTCCATTAAATGGTGCAAAACAGAGTTTGTCAAGAGCACCTCTTTGTTCTTGTTTTGACTTGCAAAGATTAACATAAAAACATCTTGCATTGCATATATCTTGTTTGATGATACATCGTTTCATTTCCTCCTCCTCGTTGTTGTTATCTATGCACATGGATTTTCGCTTGGTTACCAGTGTATTTAACATTTCTTCACAGCATAACTGTGACCAAGATCCTTGAACAGAACCACCAAGATCTTTAATCATTTTTTATTTACATAAAGTCACAATTTAGAGGACACCGAAGCATAGGTGAGTTTCCTCATTTATGGAAAGATCCGCAAGTATTAACATTCAAATTAAGGTATTTGTGAGACTAAACAATGAAAATTGGAAGAAGAAGAGGAACAAAAAATGGAGAAATTCAGCTTAGAATAATTCATGAAACATAGTAATAAAACGAGTTGAGTATCTATTACTAATCCATGGAATCCAGCTGAGGATCAGCCATAAAACAGAGTAATGAGATAGAATAGATTATTTTCTAGGAATTCAGTTGATGAATGACACACTAGAATTAATCTATTTGCAGAATTGAGATATGAGATAATTGAAGCATCATACTCTTTCTGAGGGGGGGTGTATAGTCATGGAACAACGAATAACGTGACGTCCTGAAGGCGTTAGGCTCTATACTAGCATGCAATATGTCTAGGAGTCGTCCAATCATTAAGAGATTCTATACACGGTCCCTCTACGTAGTCAGGGAACAACGAGCAGCGTGACGTCCTGAAGGCGTTAGGCTCTATACTAGCCTGCAATATGTCTAGGAGCCTCCCAATCATTTTGATTTTATGTAGAGGTGATGATGAAATGTGTGAAGCATCGAAAGCTCAGCTGAGAGGCCTTTTGAGAAACGTATTCATCATAGCTCTGAGAGGAACGTTCGCTCAGTCAGAGATCATGAAATGGTTCACGGATCATAAAATATGAATTGTCACATACATTCCTGAAGCCGGGCCAGAAACATGCAATATCATGATTTTACGATTTTAACTCTTGCCAAAAATCCACCATCAACATTAAGTCCCCTGCTTAGTGAGGGACAGTCATGTTCCGCAGTAAGCACTGGATGGTGATTTTCCAGTAGACGAGATAAGTAGTTGAACTTAGTCGTACAAAGGAATTTTCAGATTCCCCGATTTTCTCCAATGATGTCATGTACGAGCAAATGCCCATATAAGGAGCCTGTCAGTATGATAGAGTGTCATCTCGTGGGCACGAAAAGACGAGGCACTGCTGATTTGGACGGTCAGACGTCCAGTTTTGGTCGGTTTAACGTTTACGGGCCAGGGCCAAAAAAGGAAATCCTTGTTTTTGGGAACGGATGTTCGTTCGTTAGTTTAAGAAATAAACAATAATCCGTAGCATAAGAGATTTTTTATTTAATAGACCTGCGCCTAATGATAAAAAATTTGTCTATGAGCTTTCACGGAAACCAAAATTTCATTTTTTAAATATGTGAGATTTCACAAAATGTAATGAAGATGGACGTACGAGAGAAAAAGTTTCAAAGGTGGATACTCGTACGAGAGAAAAAGTTTTTATTTTTGAAGATGGACGTGCGTCCATTAAAAGAAAAGAACCCCCTATTATATATATGTGTGTGTGTGTGTGAGCTTTCACAAAAGTTTTGCTTTAGGAAAGAACGTTCGTTCGTTTTAAGAAACGAGTAATTATCCCTAGCATAGGAGGGATTTTTTTTTTTGAATAGACGTACGCCTGTTAGTAATAAAAAAATTGTCTATAAGCTTTGATGAATTTGTTTATTTTCGATATGTGAGCTTTCACAAAATTTTGAAAATATACTCTCGTTTCAAAGACGGATGCTCGCGCGAGGGAGCAAATATATATATTTTTAAATTTACGTGAGTTTCACGTTTAAAATATATATATTTTTTGTAAAATCAATGTTTTGATTTTGAACAACTGTTGAAAGTAGATAATTATACATGGTGAAATAATGTCTGTATGTGAGTTTTTCACAATTGTAGAATGGACGTCTGTCCAATTTTTGACCAGTGGATGTTCACATAGTAAAAATTCACGTGGGTTGTTCACGGTATTATGAAAATCAATTTATGATTTTTGAATAATGGACTTTGCTCGTCTTTGCAGGTTTGAAGAAACGAGCAAGTTTTTGAAACTTTTGTGCTAAGTTCATTACTGTTAGTGAAATTGTTAACAGGTAAGAGTTGGATTGTTACCATTTTGTTGCGTGTTTGTTATTGGTATATCCATGACTCCATGTCTTTCGCCTCAGATAATGGTGACTTCCAGTTACAACCACCCTTCTGGCTCTTCCGGGGAACGCTCCAGAAATATCAAGTCAGAGATGAAGACTTCTGCAGATGTTCATGCCAAGGTGAATCAACCTCTCAGAGATGTTGGAAAGCTGATACACGGTATGTCTCTTGATCATCTTAGAGTGGTTCATGCTAAGATATATGCTTTCTTGGCCTTAGCAGATGCGGAGGGAAAGCAGAGACGTGATGAAATATCATAGAAGAAAAGAGCTGAAGAAGAAAAGCTCATATCTCATCAGCAGAAGCACCGCCGACTTCAGCAAGTGAGACTACCGGATGAAGATGAAGATCGGCCTTGCGTTGATGGTGTGGCTCTTGATTCAGATGTGGATGAATGAAGAATTTCGTCATAATTCGTCATCAGAAAATTCAGAAGTTAGGTTTTCATTGAAAATGTTGTAGAATCTCCATACGATGTCCGTTTTTGATGATCTACCCCAGCTTTTTGATGCCCATAAAATTTCCTAAATTTATCAACGAAGCTTTTTGAGTTTTGAGCACATTTAGTGGTCGAAATCAACGAAACAGTAAACTTCCAGGAAGTCTTCAAAAAAAATTCAGCTGTCATGTTGTTTGATGTTTGGGCCACATCTTTTTGCTCGTTCATCCAATTACTGTGAATTTTGGATATGTTATAGAGGACATACATATGAAGAGCATGGTATATGACCCATCCCTATATTCTTCACCAATTTCTCCCAGCTCGCTTCTTTGTGAAGGATAGTGTAAAATCGTCTCAGACGAGCTTGTTATATAACGCCCCTGTTGTGTCTTGGACCATTTGCTTGTGCATTGACGCTTGATGAAGGATTTAAATGCCATTAATTAGTTTGCAATCTGAACCCCTTGGTTGATACATGAGCCTGGTGCTGGCAGTACCATTTTTTATTTCTGTTAGTCGTAGAAATAGCACTTCTGAAACCCTGGTCACGGGACCATAATTGAGGTTGCTCTCAAGAGGGGATGATGTAATGACCATGGTCGCATGTCCTGGTGGTATCATTCCTTTTATGATGAATGATTAGCACAGGCGAGTCAGGTGCCACGTGTCTTGGACTGTGAAACTGATCGCCATGATCAGTGGACCGTCAGTCCCCAGTATTTTGTTAAATCTCTCATTTTCGTTTTCCCTTCTTATGGGAAGACCCAGATAGAGGACCCTGGAAATTTTTTTATGTAAAGACCTAGGTGGTCGAAGTTGGAGGTACCTTGATGAAGGACTTAGTGAAAAGACCTGGTGGACACCGATTAACTGTGGAGGTTATGAATCCCGTCTAAGACTTGCTGCTTACATGTTGTATGCTCTGGAAGCTGTAGGAACCTCATACAACGTCGGAATTCGGTGCTTGACCCCAAATTTTGAAGCTAAGAGACTGAGGAATCATACGCAAAAAGAATCCTTCAGTTTGGAGATGTCTATGGAAGTCAATGACGCATGCACATTCATAACTTGTAATCCCATACAAATTTTCAGATTCCATAAACATGAGTGTGGAAGCCATATCTTTCTACTCGTATGTCCGATTGATGTTCCCTTTTGGTATGTTGTATGAGATACATAGACGAACATATTTTGTTGAGGAAGCATTGTCCCATTCCTCACCCATTGGTAGGATTTTGTAAACCCATGGCATGAAGTGTGTTGTATCTCATTTGTAGAAGTGATGAGAACATCTTGTAGAAGACTTTGGCTTGTGCCCGCACGTCGTGCAAGCTTTGGGAAGACTTTCATGTGAACATGTTTTCATGTCTACACATATTGATATGAATCATTAGTGCTTGGAGAAGTCTGCTTCATCGAGTAACACTTCAGAGAATGGTTAGTTGATGAAGCCATATCATGAGGATGTTGCTCCTGAGACCGTTGTTGATGCTGAGATCACGATTGAAATTTCTCCAGACATTCTTGTTGATGCTGAGACCATGGATGGAGTTCCTCCAGATATCCTTGTTGATGCAGATACTATGGTCGGAGTTGCTCCAGAGACCGAAAAGGCTAGAACCATAATTATCGACATAGTCTTTGCTCCTCCATCCAGTGAGCCTTTACATTCACGAACTAGTTGGTAGGTTGAGAATACCTAAGATGAAGGTGTACTGGGAGTTCAACCCGAATTCTCCTGAACAGTATGACTTTACTGTGAACTGGCTTCGTCGGTGAGTCGACGTTGTTGCGGTAGATAGCAGCAGTGGTCTTCATTCTGGATGTGATCGGTGAGGAGAAAAAGTTCATTGGCCGTGCAAGGTGATGCAGAGAGGTTCCATTGATGACGTTTCATGGAATCACATCAGGTTGCAATAACTTGTTATGTGGATAACATTTATTCAAATATACTGAATTGATATTTCCAATGAGATCAAGTCCCCAAGTGCATGCCAAAGATGTTCATTTATTCAGCAAAACATATGTGTTGAAGGAGTTTGTGCCATTTATGGAAGAATGATGTTGCATCTGCTTCAGAAGTATTGTCATGGAGATAGTGAAGACTTAACGATTGTAGTTCAGTTACACTTTGATCGTGCTGGTGTTGAATCAGTGTGTCATCATCGAGATATTTGTGTTGAAGCTAGAGGCGCCATTATCGAAGGTGTACTCTTTGATTGGGAGTACATTTTGAAGGCTTCTGAAGAATGTAGCACTCAGAGATGAGAGGTTTTTGACTTTCAGTTGGCCTTGGAGAAGTAGGTGATTGACAGTTGTAGGGATTTTATTTTGGTTTGATAGATTTAATTACTTAATGCAAGGAGGAATTGAAAAATTTGAAATAGTTAAGAAAATCATAAATGCTTCAAACTTTAGCTGCTTGAACCTTGAAGCCTTATACCTCTTAACTATCGAATGTCTTAGGCTTGACCGTCTCGATCCCGAGTATCTTCTATTGATTCATCATTCCTTTCTTTGCGGTAGTGGGATTCAACACTTGTGCAAACATCAGAGATTTCTTATTTTGTGGCACACATGGACACTCCTGCAAGGATATGGAGAAACGCCCAAAGTGTTCTTTTTTATGCTTGGAAATCATCTCAGTAATGAATGTCTCAGTAAGATGCTCGATTCAGAGAGGTGTTAGATTTAACCACTTAGTAAAATATTAATGTGGTGAAGCTACCCATTCATAACGTCTTGCAATAGCTGAGTTGCTAGCAGAATTGAGTTCCCATGCTAGGATAGCATGTGAGGAAATAAATGACATATACATGGGAGGAATGAGACTTGCCTGAGAGAGGAACCTCTTGATAAATGTCTAAGCATCTTTTAAAGGTTCTTGTTTCAACCTCGCCAAAGTTCAAAATTCCTCCAAGTATTCTGATGATGGAACGTCCGCCAAATCTTATGGATCAGAACTTTCTTCGTTGGAGAGATATGCAACCAAAGACGCTTTGTCAGTAGCCATCTTTTCAGTGTGGATCCACACTCGTCCGGGGATCGTGTCATATCTTGGATCTTCCTGATTATGTGAAACTTGGTCTCTGTCCAGGTCGAACCTGTTTTCACCTTGAGAGTGATGTAGCCATAAGCATCTCTGAGCGTTCCTTCATGGTCTCTGATTGAGATGAGAGCATGAGTAGCTTCTTGTTGAGTGATGCCTGCCGCTCTGAGGGGTTTCAAGGAACAATGTTGATAGAGGTGCCAGCATCGATCAACGTTCTCCCAAATTCGTTTCTTTTGAGATTGACTGTGGTAAGCAGTCCCCAGCTGTACATCTCTTTATCTGTGGCTGGAGGCTCAGGAAGTATTTTCGGAATGGAATTGCTGACACGATGTGATTCAATGCTGTGAACATGTCTCTCCTTTGTGCCTTCAACAGATAGAGTAATTCACATATATGTTCGACCAAGGATTGAACTTCCTTTTTGATAGGTTGTTCAGAGAGAGTGAAGGTCTTGATTGGGAGAGGGTTCTGTGTACTCCTTCAGTCCCCAGTTGAAGCTATTATGGCTCAACCTTATCTTTGAAGATAAGCTTCAAAATATTGTAGTCAATTGTTGGATGATTGATGAACCTATGAAGGCGACAGTACCTGGGATTTTCCATTTCTTCTTCAGTTGGTTCTCTCCTGATGAACGAAAATTTGATTGCACCATCTTGAACCCAGACTTCCAGTAACTCGATCACTTCTTCAATGAGAAGAGGGAAGTTTGAGTCTGTCTGATTATTTCCCCGTTTGTTGATGCCGGGTCGAGGTTTGTGCATTTCAGGATTGGTTATCTTTTCTTTGCGCCTTCAGAGGAGCCTGTGATGTTGGAGAAACGCTCTGATGATGTGTCTCGGCTTTCCTTTCATTCCTTTCAGCAACAACGTTTGTTGAAGGTTATAGATTGTACTGATTGTTGACCAGGCATTGGCTGCTATGATGTTCCTCGACCTTTGCAGACTTTTCTCTTTCCAGTAAAGCAGGTGCAGTAGTCGTTGATCGTTTGGCTGCTTCATGAAGTTCTAGTAAAGCTCTATGGACTGGGGTCATTTCATTGATGCACAATTCTACGAGTTGTTTTCTAGTGACATTCGTATCATGACAAAGCTTGGACTCTGAACCTTTTCACATAATCATTGGGATGTTCATTGTTCCTCTTAAACATTCTTTCCAGGTTTTAGAGGGTGACCTGTTCTGAAACGAATAAGTACTTTCTGCAAAAAGCATTAATCAATTCTCCCCAACTAGTGATGCTTCCTGGTGCGATATTGTTGTACCATGTGTATGCTCTGTCGGTTAAGGATTTTTAAAACTCCTTCAAGCGGACAACATGGTTGTACTCATGTTCGCCCAATGATTCCAAGAACCGAGAGACATGTTCTTGAGTATTTCATGTTCCATCATAAAGTGTGAATGTTGGAGAAGTATAACCTTTCGAAAGAGGAACTCTCTGTATAGTAGAAGGATATGGAGGTTGGTGACGATGGACAGATGATGTCTTGTCTTTTCCACAATCCTATAGAAAGCGCTCAAAATCTTCTCGAGTGATGAAACTTGTTGATTCCCTTGTTGGTGGGTCATTGCAGACTTCATCATCTTCCACGATGTGGATTGGGGAGATTTCAGGATCAGCAGTTGAGGATGTTTCCTTAGCTCTTCCTTTGTCTGACTGGCATTGGAGCTGAGTTTGCTTAGACGACAGCTTGTCTGTCAGAGTCTTGAGATAGGTACACAACTCTTTCTGTGTTTCCTCCATGTATGTCTAATTCTTGGCAAGAATTTCCTGAACCTTCATGAGATCGGAAATGGTAGCTGGATCTTCTCTGATTTCTTCAGGAGCTCAGCCGAAAAGAGGATTGTTGCATGTACCAATGTTGGTTTCAGCATGGACACAAGTATTGCTGATTTGAGGGGTAGTATCAGTAGCGTCGTTGTTGGAAACAGGAAGAGTAACTGGAGTACCACCATTATTGTTGCTAGTGCTAGCACCATTTGGGTTAGGATTTGATTGACTACCGTGGTAGGAAACTAGAATTGCATTTTTTATTTTAGTTTTCTATTATTTATTTGATTGACTAATGGTTGTTAATTCTTGACTGCACCTAGTTTGATTATTCTTGAGAGCCTTCTCTTATGACATAAGGTCACTCAAACTAGATCAAAAGATTAGCGGTAGTTTAGGTTTGTCTTTAGATCTAACGTTGACTTGTGATCATCAATTCTTAACAGACCTTGTTCTGTGCATGATCGATTATAAGTTGGAATCAAGTTTGGTTGTGCAAGTACAAAAGAAGACATTGAAGATTTGAATACAAGAAGATTTCTTATTGGTTTCATATCTTTGTGATTTGCTTCGTGCACAAAATTGATCGGTTTGGATCTAACTATATCTCGTTTATCTTTGATAATCGATTGATTGAATAGTCTTAGTAGATCGGCAAGCTACCATTTGGTGGTATTCTTCAGTATCTGAATCTGATAGCTTGTAAATCTAGATCTGATTATTTTGGTAATCTTGATCTTGATTGGACTAAACCGGACAAAGGAGTTTATTGATTTAAACATAAGAGCCTTTGTCGTACTGAACATAAATCTCCGGTTTACTTCTTGAGATTGAAGAGTGGTTACCAAACAGATTAGTCATTTACTATTTGGAAGACGATCCAAAGGAGTTGAGTGCTTGAAGTATTCACAACGGCTGAAGAAATTAAGATAGTGGACTCTATCTTCGGATTCACATGCCTTGACCAGATTGGTTGTAGGCGCAGGGATACTGAGGAAACTAGGTAACCAGAGGTAGATTACTTGGTCTCAACTATACGAAGTTGGTGGTGTTTTTTATATAGCTGCTTAATTCTAAGAGTATTCAAAACCAGACTAGGTCCCGGGGTTTTTCTGCATTTGCGGTTTTCTCGTTAACAAAATCTTGTTGTGTCTTTACTTTCACTTTTCGCTATTATAATTATTGTTTTAGTTATAATTAAAAGTAAATACAATGTACGTTAATCCAATAGTTAGGTTGATCCCTATAGAATAAGGTTCGGTTTCGAACTTGTACTATATACCAAGTGTATACATTATGGTTTGCTATCTTCCTAACATCCTTTATCTATATTAGATCACGCAAGGTATCAGACTTATAGGTTTATATCGAAAATATTGTGGTGTATACTTGGTACCCTCGTCATTTCTGATATGTTGCCATGTAATTATATGTAGGGTTAAATTTGTATGGCTCTTATGCCGGATTGCTTAAAATAGCCGTCAACTCACAATGATCATTGTTTTCATTGGGTTAAACTTGTGTGGTTCTGGAGCCAAGTTATTTGGTGAAAAGTATTCAAAGAGTGGCTCTTACCCCTTTGATGATAATAGGAGTTTTACTGGAGTAAGCTTGTGATATGATACTTTAGGGTTATTGATATAAAGAAGCGGTGAATGTTGTATGATTCGGTTGATAACATGCTGGAAGATGAAAGATGAAACCTCTAACCAGTAATCTCTACTGATGATAATTCGTGTTAGTTTACTTGCTTTATTAGTATTTAGCTTCAATCGCAATCAAATCCTCTTGTTTACATAAGTAATTGAAAACTGTTACTATACTTTAATCCATATTTGTGATGTAAAGAACTTGAAAGTAAATGATGTGTCAAAACTTTAAAGTAATTTTGCTTGGATGACAACTGACCATTCACTACTATATCATCGATATATATATCTTCAAAAAACCCTTTCAGACGCTTAAGTTAGCAATAAGGTGTTTCACAAGATTTTTTAAGATTAGATTGTATCCATTTTAGGTCTTATGTCTTGTACTTAGATGCTCATTTTTTTGGGAAATACAGATAAATGCACAATTTACATATTTTTAGTGCTAAGTTTATGCTTATATTACCTATCATTCTTGTGTATTACTTGTCATTACGTTTATTTTCTATTTTATGTCTCATGTTATGTGAATCAACCAAAAGAAGTAGAAATGAATATAAAAGTGTTAATAAAGGAAGTCTCCAAGTGAAGAAGGACCAAAGTCAGTATAACTTCAAAAACAGAACTTTAAACCTCTATCTTAAAGAGAACGAAAGATGAAACCAACAGAGAAAGAATGAGGTCGTTTCGACATAGGATGATGAAGTTATGAGCAAAACGAGAGGGTCTGGGTGGCAAAATTCAAATACTATAAATAATTTCGTTGAAAAAATTGAACAAAAAAGTCTTGGCGAACCCGTTTCACGAACCGTAGCACCCTGATTCGTGAACTTGCGATTAGATTGAGCGCAAAAGTCCAAAAGAGGTTAAGTCTGTCGTTTACGCAAAACGACTGGGATGGACATGTACATAATCCGCTGCTCAATTTTATGTGGACTTGGGAAGCTATATTTTGACTCGTTTCTGGGTTTTTTTTTGTTTGGACTTTTAGACCTATTTGTACACAAATTCGAGATAGCATGGACATTTTACACTTGAGTTTTCATATGAGAAATAATTATAATTGGAGGATATTTGATGCCAAAGTATTGAGAGCTATATAAAGAGACATCGAGGGCTCAATCAAGACATCTTATAAGTCATCACATTTTACACCTTCTAGATCATTTCACATCTTCTACAAACATAGCGTTTCCCCCTTAGGGTAACAATTCTTCTTATTTTGTATAATTTCCACGGGTTTTACTAAGCTCATGACTGACTAATATTCATATTGGTTGGGGATTTAGTTGAAAGTCCTAAACATGTAAATGATTTTTGCTTGTTAGTTTGTAATGTAAATCATCTATTTTATTGCTTATGTTCAATTGTTAATATCGTTACTTATGATTGAAGACTTGTTGGTTTAAGTTGCAAATTCAATGGTCATGCATTCATATCTAAAGCTAGACTAATATTCGAGATCTAAAATTGTCAAATCACTTTAATCACAACTAGGACAACATTGTTGTTAACAATGGGATGCTATCATGAAATTATGTGTAGAAGCTTAACATAAGTTGAATCCGTATGGCTCTTGCGACATGTTGCTTAAAATAACCTCAATTCACGAAGATCAATGATCTCACTAGGTTAAACTTGGTGCCTCTTGCATCAAATATTAAGCTAGAGGATTCAAAGAGTGGCTCTTGCGAATTTGATGATATAAGGATTGTTAGAGCATAGCTCGGTTGAACTCACCAAGCGTTGGCATGTCAAGTTTGGTTGTCATATTTTAGTGTGTCAAAACTCATCTAAAGTCACTTGATTATATACTAGAGTCAACTTCGTCTAGGTTAGACTAGAAAGTCTAGAAATGTTGACACATACAAGTATTACTCCGAAGACTTGAAGAATGTGAAGAAGAAGTGAACTACAACGACGACATCATCCTTCCTCTTGAGGTTAGTAATATTGACTTGAACAGTTTCATTCCTAATGTATCTTTCAACTCGTGCTATATTGAAAACAGAACTGCGAAAATGTATATACTGTACATATTGTATGATACTCTAGTGATGTGACATGGTCATATTTGTATGATCATAGTATTAGGGAATTAGACTACGAAGTATAACGCTTATCTTTTGAACTTCGTAGATATGACATCGACATAATCTTGTATATATTGTTATGATTATGCGAATGGGTTATGGTGAAGATTTCATCCTAGGAAACAGTGTTTTACATTTGTTTAAAGGAAGTACATTCATGAACTTGTTTTATGAATCGAAAGGGAAATCATTAGGCTTATTGGTACGGCTATTCATTGCAAATCTTTGGATTACCAATATGTGTGAGTTGGTAGAACCGATCGTAACTTTATTATGTAACTTGGTATAACAAATCACAATGCCTGACTTATGATTTGGTATGACTAGTTTTGAATAATTGGTGTAACCGATCCTAAGTAATCACCATGAGATGGTATGATCGATATTTGTAATTGGTGTGACCGATCCTAGTAATTGGTGTAAGGCTCTAAACTTTCCCCTAAGGTCTTGGTTACCTTCCTAAGACTCGTCCCAACCTTTTTATACACCACAGGCTCTCTAAATCCGTCCAAAAAATCTCTCTTTTTTCCTCCACAACAAGTCACGATAATTTCTTTTTCTCATCACTTGCACGTCTTCTCAGTCAATCCAAGCTGTCCAAACTCTTCCTGTGATAGAAACAAATCTCTAAGAAGAGTTTCCTTCCTCTTCTTCACGTAAGTTTCCATAAATAAACCAAGAAACTTGCCCAAAATAAACCGTGATATTTTTAACCTTTTTTTCGCCTCCAATTCGAGTTATAACCACTTTGGATTCATTCCAACACCCTTACCTCGCCTGTTAGGTCCATAGGAACAAACCCAATCAAATTCAGCCCTTTAATCTCCATAAAAATCGATCAACAATCCAACCCAAAATCCGTCTGTTTTTTGGAAATTTTTCCCGCCAGTTTTCTATTTTTGAAAATGTGAAGAAATGTGACCTCCCCCTATCCAGTCCCGTTCTGTGCTTAGCAGCTGCTTGGAAATGGGTTACCCCTTATCCAAAGTGAGATTCCGAATAGCAAATGTTCTCCCAGGAGCCTTTAACAACTTTTCGAGCCAATTTTTCCGCAAAAGCCTATTTTTCCAAAAACACCTACAAAGGATAAAATACCAAAATTAGTACAAAAATGGGTACTAACACTATACATAAAAGAGATGAAAATAGACACATAAATGCGTCTATCAAATACCCCCAAACTTATTATTTGCTAGTCCTGAGCAAATTAAAACCACAAAATAAAATCCTAACTCACTGTCGCAGGCATCGTCGGTTGCACTTAGCATGTGCAACAAGCCTTTAAACCCCTAGGTGGCCCTAGTGGCCGAGTTATAGTCTCGGGAGGGTTTACCAAAGGTGTACCCACAAAACCTTTACTCCAGACCCTAGCTATCTACACAGAACCTTGGAATGCACTTAAGAACCTCCTTGGTTGGCATACTTATTGATTACGGGAGGAAGTACCCTGATGCGAAATTCCAATTGCTATATACAAGTTTGCACTCGAGTATACTAAAATTCATATATAAGTGACAGAGCTCTACTCAGATAGTCGCACTATGGACATCAATATCCGGAATCAAACAAATTACATGAATAGATGAAGAAGATAGATATATAAGAAGATGGTTGTGAATGAACTTCAATGCCAAGATGAACCTAAGACCTAATGGATTGAGATACTGG
>JAJJMB010005688.1:1481445-1496873 GCA_023531105.1 Papaver atlanticum | reverse complement strand
TGTATTAGGAACCGTTGAATCTCTTTTAAGATGATGCAATATTGACCATCAAATTAGATGCATCCTACACCGTCCACTTGTAACGTTATGAGCCGTTCATTTGATATCCTAAAGACACGCCATATAACGTGGCTATATGTGATATTTAGCCACGCCAATTTATATTTTTTTAACGTGGCTATATGTTATGTTTATCCACGCCAATTAATCTCGAAGCGTGTGTCTTACGCGTGTGACGCCTCTAAGCCGTTCATATATGACGCATCTTATATTTTAGAAATTGTGGTTAAATCTGAAATTCATATATGCCAAAAATTCATATTATTATTAATGACACGGTAAAAAATATTGAGCTTTGGTCTAACAGTTTGCAAAAGAAAATATTAAAGAGTATTTATCCAAAAATCATCAGTTTTTCTTCAACTTTTTTGATGGTGGTGTCTCTGCATGCAATGGATCAGGTTGTGACATCTCGACGCGCCAAACCTTGTTTTCCTCTGTTTCCCATCTGGAAGTTGGTATGCCTGCTCTACATTTTGTACATATAACTTTCTTCGCGCCTTTTTAGTATTCTCAGTAAGCATTTCAGAGGTTGCATGACTCCCGGAATGTTGATTGACTGCTAGGTGCTCCTCATTCCGTTTATCATCTGCTAGGCTGCTAGGTGTTCTTAGATCACTGTCCAATTTCTTCTCAGAATCTAAAATTGGTTCTGGTTGCTTATGAGGTTTTCCATGCTGTGGAGTTTCCTGCAGCAAGAGATTAAATGTATTATATATATATATTCTAAATCCAAGGCGAATTCGTCTGTCATGTGAATTCTCAACAAGAGACAGACAAAAGTCATTTTTCCAACAATGTGATAAAGCCAACTTCACTGAAGGCAGCACCGTTTTTCACAACTGACGCCCATAATAAAATCCGTAACCAAATATCTTTATTCAGTAGATCAATTTTCTAATTTACACTTGCATTCATGTTCCATTTAGTTCCTAATATATTTCTGTCTCATACTTCTTCTTTAATCAAACTAAATACACGATTTATGTAAAAAATATATATATATACTTGATTAACAAAGCAAAAGAGCTAAGAAACTAACCTTGTCATCAGAGATGGTACAGTTATCTTTCGGCCATGCCACAAAACTTTCTTCAGCTTCCCCTAACAACTTAAAGTCACCACTTGGTTCAGTTAACACGAATGATGGAACTATAACTTCCTGAATATTGACAGCATAACAGTTACTAGGAAGATCTTTTCCATGTATTTTCTGGTTAGGCACCGTAGGTAAAATATTGCCTCTAGCAACGACATTTCCCCTAGATCCATGCCAAAAGTCGTATTTTGCTTTCTGCGGAAATATACGGCATATGAACATCATATAAAAAGAAGATGCTAGAATTAGCAATATAGATTTACGAAGAAAAAAATTAAAAAAAAAAACATACTCCATTAGATGTCTTAGCCAGAGGTTCTGTCATAGATGTGCACGACTTCTTTAGAGATATTGAAGGATTTGGTTGGGAATTACTGGTAGAGTTCTGCATAAGATTAGGAGACTGCTTCTTAGATCCATCAGAAGGGTTGCTACGTGCAGGAGACTTCCATAGAGAAGTAGTTGGTTGGGAATTACTGGTAGGGTTCTGCATAAGATTAGAAGAGTTAGTTACTTTTGAAAGTTACACATATTTCTATTTTTCTAGGTTCTCTAATTTACACTTGGATTGGTGATTCATATAATTGATATCATCTTTGTGTCTCATATATCCTTCGTAATTAATACGAACTAGATAGACTGGTTTATGTATATTCGACTTATAAATCAAACAAGCCAAGCAACTAACCTTCTTAGCAGGCTCGGTAAACTGAACACCATACTTTGGCCAAGGAATCGCTTTTCCAAGAGTTTGTCCTAATGTTTCCATACCAGCAAATCGTACGGGTAGATAGAAATTCTCTTGTATTACTTCCTCAATCAGGATTTTGTGGCAATCAACCTCCACCCCATCCTTTCCATGTAATTGTTGTTTTCCTTTTAACATAAAAGCTTTACCTCTAGAAAGGACGTTTGCCTTAGACAGCTGGTCAAAAAGGTAGTAACTTCTACCCTGCGGAAATATATGGCATATGAACATCTTCAAGCGACAACTTCAAAACAAATTGAGATTTAAAATGCATGTAAAAATAAAACAGATACCAGAGAAAATGCTTTAGTTGTCGTGATCTCAGATTAGCTCCGATTAGGTTGAGCTTTTGATGTCACATCCAGAGTATGTTTCCCCGAATTTTGTTGACTTACCTGCAACAGTAGAGTAATATTCCATATTCGGGTAACAAATATACCAAATTCCACCGTGAATGCGAAGACACAAATGAATTGAATAGGTAACAAATATACAAGGTTCTCCAAAATACACCCTAGCATCCGTGATTCATATAGTTGATAGCATATTTGAGACTCATATGGTCTTAAGATCATGTAACTGGTTTAAAACACATACCTTCGGAACTTTTTCAGATATTGCAATACGAGATTGGCTTCCGTTGAGTAGAGCCGGTGATTTCACAGCCTCAGAATGTTTTGGTTGACTTAGCTGCATCAGAAAATTGAAATAAAAGATGTACCTTATTTTTGCAGTGAAACCATTTAAGCACAATGCACAACTGACTCATAATCAAATAGCTAACCACATATCTTGGTCTATGAGGTTCTCTAAAATATACACTAACGTCCGTGATTCATATAGCTTATAGCATATTCGTCTCTAATATCAAACAAGATATATATATATATATATATATAACTGGTTTGTGTAAAAACATATCCAATGAGTTAATAAAGCAAACAAGCCAAGCAACCAACCTTTTGATCCAAGATGGTTTGATTTAATGGCCAACAAATTTCAGCATCACCAACATCTTTTAAAGTTTTTATCCCAGATTTGCCAAAGGGTAATTTGATGGTTTCATTAGTACTTCACTAACCCGGACGCTATAGCATGTAACTGAACCCATCACTCCTGACTTCAATTTAAAGAATTCCGTCTTTGTAGAGTAAGCTCTACCAATGGCAACAATGTTGTCCTTTTCTCCAGACCAAAGTTTGCATCCTATGCCCTGCAGAAACACATGGCGCATGAGAGATAGTAAATGGATGATTAAAAATTTAAATGCGTTGGAAAACCATACATCAATAGTTTCTTTTTCAGATGGCACATTCTGAGATTCACCCGTGGATGGAGGAGACAGAGACTTCTTTTTTGATACTAAAGACGTCGGGGATTTAGTAGAAACGGTCGGCGTTTTAGTACAAGGAGAGTCCCGCTTCGCGGATCCTTTCATGCTTTCAGATGACTTCTGCGGATTGGATTTCCCATGTTTTTTTGGAAGTTTCTTAACTGATTCTGGACCTATCTTATTCTTAGATCGATTGGAGGCGTTGCTAGGTCATGGATCCTGTGACTGTAGTTGAACACATTGTTAGAAAAAATTAGATACTATCTGCCAATTTTTTTTAAAAGTTACACAATCTAATCAAAACTCAGTTCACTTACTTCTCCTCCAGACTTGCTGATACTGTTGCCCAAAATGTTCGCAATGTCGACTCCTTGAGATATCAAGTTATCTGTTAATCTCTGATACACAGTTTTAGTAGACTCTAATTCTTTCTCCTTAGCTTTCATCTTTTCACGCAGTTTATCATTCTCTTTCGAGGCTTGTCTTGGTTTTCTTCCATTTTTAAAGTAAATGTTTGTCGTCACTCCAAAGCCAGCCCCCTTGACACGTCCACCCTTATCCGGGCCGATCGCATGTGTTAGAGCATCCTCGTTATAACCAACCGTTTGAGTTCCCTCTCGAATCATCTTCCGCTTCTCTTCCTGTTCAAATAATGTGTTAAATTCTGATTTAAACCTTGGGCACTTACTTTGGTTAAAAACATGAGGACTGGGAAGTTTCTGTTTTCTCACAATTTCAGATGTCTTCTCCCTGAAAAAATCATCTGATACGATTCCGTGTTTGTATTCGCGTGCTTTTGCTCACATGAAGCACCGGTCTGCAAGATCTTCTTCGGTAACATCTCCCCTTTGGACCTAGTAGTTACCAGAAACAAGTATGGATTTACATCCGCACAGATATTAACTGTGTAAAATAGAAAACCAATTCCAAAGCATCTAACGTGACAAAATTACATATTGGTGTAAGAGGACACATCCCTATACTGTTATAAGTTTCTGCGTATATGAGACACGCAACACGACATACAAAACAGAAGTTCAATGGAACAATATCTGATATGGCAGGTTTTACTGTGCAGTGTATAATAAATAAGACAACAAACTTACTAATTTTTCTCTTAATCCCGTGTATCCTTCTCGTCCCGTCCGGTGTGGGAACTTGGATTGTGATATTGCCTCTTTTCCCTTATCCGAATTTTCCTTGCAGAGGAAATAAAAATAATTTCATTAATATGCTAGGATAGACAATAAGAATGAAACACAAATTAGAAAAAGTAATGTGTATTCCATACCTTAAATTTGAGAGATTTTACATGAACAAGGAACTTGTCTCAGCTTTCTTGGTCCACTGCCGTTCTGTACTTTTTGGGGACAGTTCTTAGTTTGTCTAGTCTTTCCTCAAAGGGTTTTACATGATTGTTGTACAATTTCCTTCTGAATTCCCGCAGTTGAACAGGTAGACGCTTCATGACCACTCCCTTCATCCACTGGGGCACCTCAAAATGAAGCTGCAATAACATCTAATGTATGTTAAAATCACATACTCACCGTTAGACAACAAAAACGACGAATTGATAACCGCAGATGCATACCAGAAGTTCAGACCACATATTTTATTTTGTTGTTGGAGGTACTTCCTTCCAACTTAAATATTGTATGCCAACCATATTACAGGCCAAATAGCCTAGGTAACTACTGAATTCAATTCTATTACCACCAGTAGGTCGGAACGTAGTCTCAAAATCCATATCCCGTTTTTTGGCATTATATTTCGTGAAGTCTTTATTCAGCTTCAACATTCTTGTCATTCCCCTCTCTTTTTTAATCTTTTCTGTAGAGTCTTCTTCTTGTGGATGCTTTTCTGCTTCTGGAGCTTTTTCCAATTCTATTTCTTCTACCACTTCGAGATCATTTTCAGAATCGTCTGACTCTGGAAATAACGGAAGCAACATATGAAACCATGTGATGTTTAAGTAAAAACAAGTAAGTAAACATTTCGAACATTACCAGTTTCTCCTTCATATCTACCAGTGGCTATAAAATTTTCACCATCTTCGTCATCTGATTGTGCAATGTCATGATTCCCATCTAACCCTATTGTATCTTCATCAGAATCCCCCTCATCATCTGGTTCCATCCATTGGTCATACTCTGGAGACATGTTGTAATCACCATCTTCTCCCATGACATAAACTGTGTAGGTACGTGCATCTCAGTTAGGAATTTGAGCTTATTTTGGAAAATATTAGCTAAACCTAACAGGATAGGCAACATGTGTTACACCTATTTTCTATTATATGAAAAGAAAACAAACATGAACTCATTGATGCATGTAACTTGAGGCTAAAACATCATTGCAACATACAAAATCTCCTCATGATTATTGTGTTATCCACAAAGCGAAAGGTACCGTTTAAACGGTCTTATATAACTTTTTGTTACAAAAACCAAGAGCACTAAAGCACCACATAATGATTATCCATTTTTAGCTTGAAGATGATAGTCAAATTGGCCAACCAGCAACATGGTATTATTAAAAGTGGCAAATTAAAATGCAGACATTACAGGCTCGCCAAGTAACAGAGACTCAAATGATTAAATCTTGAGAAGCCTTGTATATATATATGATTGACACAACATCGTCGATCAAAGTAGAGTTATTAACTCTCAATCAAAATCTAACCCAAACAATAACAAAAACCCTAGAAAACAATTAGCGTCGGTAAGTTTTTTATTTATTTTGTAAAACCTAACTAAGTAACATGAAAGAAAGATCCTTACCTAAATCTTAAAATAGTTGATGCATGTAACTTAAGCCTAAAACATTATTGTTGTAACAAAATGAAATCACATCTCATCGTACAACCCGTGATTGTCATTAACTTGTTCTTTGATACTGCCGAATAAAAACCCTAATTAACTAGTAAACCTATAAGATCTAACATCTGATTCTATGAGATCAAACAAAAAATCTAACATAAATTTAATATTCATTCGATAATGGGTTGTAGAAATATTACCAGCAACAAAGATCGAGTTTAAAGAGGTAGATTCCCTGTAAAGATTAGAGATAGTAATAGAATAAAAAACCTAATCATGCTTTAACTAGTAAACCTATAAGAAGTAATAGAATAAAAACCCTAATCATGCTTTAACTAGTAAACCTATAAGATCTAACATCTGATTCCATGAGATCAAACAAAAAATATAACATCAATTTAATATTCATTCGATAATGGGTTGTAGAAATAATACCAACAACAGCAATCGAGTCTGAAGAGGTAGGTTCCTTGTAAAGATCAGAGATAGTAATTGAATTATGATTTCATAAGAGAATGAATCGAGTAATAAAAACTGAACGTGGAAAAAAGTAGATCGAACTCATCTTTCTTTTTCTTTTTGGAATTTAACCAAACCATCAGGCGGGAATTGATTTTCCTTTTGAAATCATCCATCCCAGTAAAATTCATTTTCATCACCCGCCAAACAAAAGATTTTTGGTTTTTTTTTTTTTTTTTAATTTCCAAATTTTTGATGTTTAACCAATATGGTTAGTTTCCTTATTTTATGAGAGAATATATCGTAGACAGTTATGATAAAATTGTTTCCCCAAATTTTCGAAATTTAGTTTCCTATCTCTAACCAACTCGAGAAGAGGCTATAAAAAAAAATTACTTTCATATTTCAAATAATATTTTCCTTAATAATTTTAAGCTGTGTTGTCTCCTACATTATTCTTGGTTTATGGAGGAAACGTATGATTTTGAATTATTAGTGGCACCTATGTAGGAAACGTATTATTCTAATCATACAATAAGCTACTAAAGATAAAGAAACTAAACCCATCCATTTTCATGTTCATCATTTCCAGAAAACATAAAAGTTCAACGTGAATCATTCATCACATAAATGTCAACCTATCTATCAGCTTAAAAAGCCTGCATCTAGTGCAGTACTTAAAAAATAAATACAACCACCACTGAAAACAAAATGGTCAGACGAAATGCTTTATATTTAAAAATATGTAAACTAAAAGTTCACACATCAAAAACCCTGTTTAAAAATCAAAGAACTTGTTAGATGAGTCTGGTTCTTTGTCAGATTAGTCTGGTTCCTCATTCTCATCCAAATCCAGGCAAAGATCAATATTATTAACATCGTCGTATAGCAGTACTTTTCTTTCAATAGCACTTACTTGTTTAAACTCGTATTTTTGTTAAAAGTATTGGCAAGGAGATAATAAGATCAGACCTAAAGTGATAAATTGATTCTTATTGTTTACAGGGGGAACAGCTGTATTTTTCTACATTTCCTCCGTTCTTTCAGCTAATTATATTTATTTTTCCAAAAGAATGCACACCTCATAAATAAATAAATTTGCAAGAGTATATTGCATTCTGTAAAGTCTGTGAACTTGTAAATAATTATCTGATTTATTTCATGATTCCAATACCTAGATAATAGAAGAATTCATAAACATCACCTTCTTCTAAATGACAAAATTAGCAAACGAAACAAGAAATGAAAACAACTTTCAAAGCGTCCACAAAAAGAAATCGATAAATCAAACCCTATCAACAACAATAGAAAAAAACATATCAAATGAACCATCCCCCATATCTTCAAACAACTCTTCTCGCAATGTTGAGGTGAACGTGATCACTCCAACCAGCAGGCTTGGGCGCCTTGTCATCCTCATATTTGCCATTTTCTGCTTCACCAGGCTCCACATGCTTGTTAAGATCATGCTTGTTAACTTTTGGATCCTCTAGCATATCCGAAACATCGGCATCATCATCAATAATTTCAATAATAGAAGCAGGAACATCGGCATTCATAGTAGGAACATCAGCATAAGCAGGAACATCAACATTCTCAACACTACTGATTACAGCGTCCAGAGGAACACCAGGAATAACATCAGCATAAGCAGGAACATCATCATTCTCAACTACTGACAACAGAACTAATTACAGCGTCGAGAGGAACACCAGGAACAGTAGTTACTCCGTCCACTGTAATGATAATCCTCAATTTACGAGGACCAGCCATCAGTCGAGGACATTTTTGGATCCTTTCGTCAGTTTCATCTCTACAGTCCCTCTTAGCAGAACTCATTTTCCTCTTAATACTCTATGTTATTTTTTTTCTATGCTTGGTGTAATTTATATATATTTCTAAGGAAAACCCTAATTTTTTAGGTTTTCCATCATTATCTTAAATCACCTATTCTTTGGTATTTACACCGGCAATATAATGAGATATGGAATGAATATTTTCATGTTTATCTAATTTCCTTTTTAATCTAATATACATTACGAACATAACAAACTAAAAAAATCATGATCTCATGAGATATGGAATGAACATTTTCATATTTATCTAATTTCCTTTTTAATTTAATATACGATCTCTTATGAAATACCCAAATAATTTTTCTACTTTTCAACTAATTACCTAGGTCGGTTGGGGTGGCCCGGCCGGCTGGACCATAGGTGTAACGCAAAAAAAGGAAAAAAAACAAAGGTTGGCTAGTTAAACAATGACCCAACATTTAGCGGCAACACTATCATGTTAATACACGAAATTGTACATTTCAACATAGAAAAAAATCCAAACACCAAAAAAAAAAAAAAAAAAAAGCACAACTACAAGGAAAAACAAAAAACATAGATAACCCAAGGAATAAATTGTACATTTCAGCATAGAAAAAAATCCAAATACCAAAAAAAAAAAAAAAAAAAAACCTTCAAAAAAAAAAGCTACATAGATAAGCCAAGGAATGTGTTAGTGGCATGGACATCATGAGTACACGTTTCCGATTTTCTACCAAAATTCTTCAACGAGACAGCGCTCCTCATGTGAGGAATAATTGCAACCCTTGTTTCCCATGGTAGTGTCCCCCAAATTTCCGTCCAAGTTCTGGTGAGTGTATTGTAACGCAATAAACGCCTATTCTGCCAAAATAAGTGGTCCTTGTTATTTACAAAGTCTATCGGGTTATAAGTCAGCCATTCATCCTCTTCAAAGAAAATGCTTATCTTATAATTCCAATTCCATTCCCCGCCAGGTGACCATGTATGAATATTTTCTTCGGAAATGGGAGCCCAGAAATCTATCCGGAGCCGATCAATCCGATGTAATAAAATAAAATGCTAACTCCGAACATGACCATCCCAAGTGATGGGTAAGTATTTATCCAAAATTCACTCCCAGGAATATGATGCGGGGGTGGCGAATGTTGATGGAACGTCTCAGTGTCCAAATTGAAAGATATTATGCCAATATCCTGCTGACAACAATCCTTCCAAAAAATACAACCATATGCGTACACACCTGAACTCCGAAAAGTATAAGGAATCTCCCCTGCTATGTTCCTTCATCCCCTCTTGTCTCCTAAAGTGTGTATTTGAACTTTACCATCCATGTGAATTCGAACTACCTTGTACTCATTGGTACGCTGACAGTATCTGAAACCCCCAATTATGTTGTATCGTGGATACCACGAAAGTACTTGATCTGGTGCAATTGGGATGCATAGTTGTGGCAGATGGAGGTGCTCACCAGTTTCTGGATTCATAATATATACAAGATCTTGTATGCCATGGTGTGAAACATAAAAACATACCAGACCATTGCAAGATCCAACTATTGGGTGAAACATAGTCCAATCATCATGGGTTCCATCATTCGGGGTATCGTGATTGTTGGATGTTACGATCGGGCTGAAATCTTCCTCTCTATAAAAGAGTTGGGTAACTTTATCTTTCCCCACTCTTGGTGTGACACCAAAAAGGAATCCAATTCTTTTGTCCCCAAGGATAGTATTCCATTCTTTGCATACACATTTGCTTACAAAAACGCTTTCTGCAGTTTGGAGGCGCTGAAGTATCTCGGTAGTTAATTCCGGCAACATATCCATCACTATTATACTGATGAAAGATTATCAAAAAAAAAAGTATACAAGCATTTAGGATTTTCTTATTGTAGAATGCTACAAGCAGATACGAGTAAAGTTTATATATATAGACTTCCAATACACCTGTTGGCGAATGGTCACGTCAGTCTAGGACATTTTTGGATCCTCTATGTTATTTTTTTTATGCTTGGTGTAATTTGAAAACTCTAATTTTTTAGGTTTTCCATCATTATCTTAAATCACTATTCTTTGGTATTTACACCGAATATTTCAATTTCCATATTACTAAAAAATGAGATAATGTAGCAATATAATGAGATATGGAATGAATATTTTCATGTTTATCTAATTTCCTTTTTAATCTAATATACATTCCGAGCATAACAAACTAAAATAAATCATGATCTCTTAGGAATTACCCAAATAATTTTTCTACTTTTCGACTAATTACCTAGGTCGGTTGGGGCGGCCCGGACGGCTGGACCATAGGTGTAACGCAAAAAAAAGGAAAAAAATCAAAGGTTGGCTAGTTAAAAAATGACCCAAACTAAATTGTACATTTCAACATAGAAAATAATCCAAACACCAAAAAAAAAAAAAAAAAAAACACAACTACAAGAAAAGAAAAAAAGCTACATAGATAACCCAAGGAATAAATTGTACATTTCAACATAGAAAAAATCCAAATACAAAATACAAAAAAAAAAAAAAAACAACAACAACAACACAACTACAAGAAAAAAAGCTACATAGATAACCCAAGGAATGTGTTAGTGGCATGGACATCATGAGTACACGTTTCCGATTGTCCGCCAAAATTCTTCAACGAGACAGCGCTCCTCATGTGAGGAATAATTTCCCATGTTTCCCACGGTAGTGTCCTCCAAATTTCCGTCCAAGTTCTGGTGAGTGTATTGTAACGCAAAAAACGCCTATTCTGCCACAATAGGAGGTCCTTGTTATTTCCAAAGGCTATCGGGTCATAAGTCGGCCATTCATCCCCATCCTCTTTCAAGAAAATGCTCATCTCATGATTCCAATTCCATTCCCCACCAGGTGCCCATGTATGAATATTTTTTTCGGAAATGGGAGCCCGGAAATCTATACGGGGCTGACCAACCCCCTCATGGATGTAATATAATAAAAGGCGAACTCCGAACATGACCATCCCAAGTGATGGGTAAGAATCTATCCAAAATTCACTCCCAGGAATATGATGCGGGGGTGGCGAATGTTTATTGAACGTCTCAGTGTCCAAATTGAAAGATACTATGTCAATATCCCGCTGATAACAATCCTTCCAAAAAATACAACCATGTGAGTACACACCTGAACTCCGAAAAGTATAAGGAATCTCCCACATGTTCCTCCATCCCCTCTTGTCTCCTAGAGTGTGTATTTGAACTTTACCATCCATATGAATTCGAACTACCTTGTACTCATTGGTACATTGACAGTATCTGAAACCCCCAATTATGTTGTATCGTGGATACCACGAAAGTACTTGATCTGGTGCAATTGGGATGCATAGTTGTGGCAGATGGAGGTGCTCACCAGTTTCTGGATTCATAATATATACAGGATCTTGTATGCCGTGGTGTGAAACATAAAAACATACCAGACCATTGCAAGATCAAACTATTGGGAGAAACATAGTCCAATCATCATGGGTTCCATCATTCGGGGCTTCGTGATTGTTGGTTGTTGCGATCGGGCTGAAATCTTCCTCACTATAAAAGAGTTGGGTAACTTTACCTTTCCACATTCTTGATGTGACACCAAAAAGGAGTCCAATTCTTTTACCCCCAAGGACAGTATTCCACTCTTTGCAAACACATTTGCTTGCTAAAATGCTTTCTGCAGTTTGGAGGCGCTGTAGTATCTCAGTAGTTAATTCCGGCAACATATCCATCACTATTATACTGATGAAAGATTATCAACAAAAAAAATTTTATAAGCATTTAGGATTTTCTTATTGTAGAATGCTACAAGCAGATACGAGTAAAACTTATATATATATAGACATCCAATACACCTGTTGGCGATCGGTCACGTCCTTAATGAGAAGGCATTATGTGAATGGTCGCGTCCTTAATGAGCATGCAAGTAGCGTATATTTGCACGTTTTATCTTAAAAGCGGTTATAGCTTATGCCGCGAATTTAACCTAGCTACTACTGGATTCTTATTTAAAGGATAACCCCATTACGTCATGAAGTAGGTCTGAAAGGACATGACATTTTAGTAGGGTGTTATAATTACCCTACTATTACTATCTAGAGTTTTCTTTGAATTCAACCGTTGCATGCGTCTCTTGGGAATAGGTCTCAGAATAAAAAAGAAAGAAAAAAAAGATAATTAATGTGAAAGATGAATTAGGGATTATATTCATTTTCCAGAGAGAAAATTAAGCCAAGAGAAGAGAAGAAGAAAAAAAGTTTCAGAGATAACAATGGCTCCAAATAACCCAGAAAAAGGGAGTGGTTCCAAACCATCAAAAGGCAAGACCCCAATGACAGAGGAAGAAGTTGATAAGGAGGAGTGCTTGAAGAGAAAGGAAGTGATGATGAGGTTCAAATTAGCAGTATGTGAAATGGATTTGGAGCAACTAGAGAAAGCTAAGTACTATATATCGAAAGCAATAAGATTGAATACAAAGAAGAAGAAAGAAAAGGTAAGGAATATGAGAGAAGAGGAAGAAGTAGGTTTGCAGAACAATAACCAAGATGATGATATGGATCTGTTGTGGAATGAGTTTTGTCATGTAAACACAGTATATGAGGCAGAAAATGAAGATACAAAGAAGAGAAGCATAGAGAAAGTAAAAGATGAAGAATACCCAGAAGAATTTTTGTAGTTGTTGCAGAAAAAGGAAAGGAGACAAGGTGTGTTGTTAATGAGAAGGATTAGGGCTAGAAGAGCATCAATTTATGCAGGAAGATATAAGGATTATACAGACCACCCTGAGGCTGAAATCAGTATAGAGGATGAGTATCAGGCGTACTTATCACGAACAACACATGAAAATGAGGTCATACTCAACATAGTGACTGATTCTGAAATTGATATGGGATCGAAGAGGGAAAGGTCGGATTATGACTCCGAGTGATGGCCGGCAACAGGTAAGACTCTACCAGTTCCAATTTTCTTATAGCTGGTGGATTTTTTGGGTTAAGTTGCTTTAATGGAAATGATGATACAGATTTTGCAAATGGTTACACAAGTTACTATTTTGAAGAAATAGGTATCATCAAAGTACAGAGAAAAATTGGAATTAAGAGTGGTCTAATGGGAAATTGTGGACTGTGGACGACTGAATCTTGTTTTATTTTTTGGAATTTATGTTTTGGATTTAGGATTTATTTTCATGTTTTTTGTAATGTTAATGACTGAATGGTGTTGGAGTTCCTTAATTAATGACTGTTTAATGGATTAATTTTCTTGTTTAATGACTGTTTTCTTGTGTATGATTGAATGGTGTTGGAGTTGTCGGTTGCATTGTCAAACTCAATCTATGACCAAAGAACTGGATATATAGAAAGCACAAGTATTGTGTTGAAAACAAATGGCTACTTGGAAAAATCATGCCTAATTTTATTACACAAATTTGAAATTGTATCGAGCTGAAATTACATGGATTCTATAAGACTAGAGCCCATCAAGGGGAAGGGGTCTTCCTGGCTTTCATTTGAATTGCAGAAACCAGCTGTGATTCTCATTACAGCTACTTATGCACCAATTCACTAATGCTGACCTCCTGGAATTAGAATACCCATCACAACAACATCTTAATATTTACAACGACATTGGTTGATAATATAAAACATGAACTATCCATAAAATACAAAACGTGAATTTACCACTACAAATATGAGCTAATGGTGCCATAATTTATGTATCTCTCTTTTAGCCCCTACATTTTTTGGATAAAGAACATCGAATATTTCAATTTCTGTATCACTATATATAAATATGGCATAAAATAGATAATGAGATATATATATGGAATGAATATTTCATCTTTATCTAATTTCCTTTTTAATCGGATGTAGTTTCTGAACATACAGAACTTAATAAATAAATAAAAATTTGGCCACCATATCTAATTGTCAACACAAGGAGTTTTTCTTCTCCTGCGAATCGCTCTTCCTTTTCGATCAGAATTAACTGCACATCCTATTGCTACCAATTTATTGCTATGGGTCCTAAAACTGTTGAATACAATTCATTAAGAAGAACCCTAGAAGACGATTTTAAGATCTCAGATTACGATGTACGAGTTCTTCAGCCTAGACTCGGCGTGTTCACAATTGTTTCGTGATATGTTTCGTGATATTAATGACTAGGACGTGGCATTTATAGTTCATGATTCAAAAAGAGACTAGATTGAAAAAATCTTTTTCATTCGTGTGCATTTTCAAGAATATCATCATTGATTTGTCTATCAATCACTTATACCTTTTGCATCTCAAATTCTCACTTCTTTTTACATTTTTCTTTTCCCCTCTCGTATTTACTTTTATGAACACATAAAAGTCTCCCTATAGATTCGCAAAATTTATAACCATAAATACAACTGGAATACAGAAATGCCTCCCTCTATACCAAATTGACCACCATAAAAGAAAGACCCCCTCTAAATTCGTCGGGAATATGTTTAAAAGCATTAACTCTATTAAATAAAATACCAACCCAAAATAAGACCAAGTCCGATTCTTCAAATCTAAGCTTCCGGGGAATATCTCCACCAAGATAAATTGATTGATGATAATTTTCCATTTTTTCCGATGTCACTCTTGAATGAGCTTGTAAACCAATTTTTATTTCGATGTCACGATCTTAGCAAGTATTTATCGTCCAAATCTAAGTTTCCGGGGAATATCTCCACCAAGATAAATTGATTGATGGTAATTTTCAATTATTACCGATATCACTCTTGGACGAGCTTCTAAACCCCTGACTTTTATTTCCATGTCACGATCTTAGCAAGTATTTTTCATCCAAATCTAAGTTTTCGGGGAGTATATTTCCAAAGAGATAAATTGATTGATGGTAATTTTTAATTTTTACCGATGTCACTCTTGGACGAGCTTCTAAAACAATTTTTATTTATTTCGATGTCATGATCTTAGCAAGAATTTTTCGTCAAAATCTAAGTTTACGGGGAGTATCTCCACCAAGACAAATTGATTGATGGTAATTTTCAATTTTTACCGATGTCACTCTTGGACGAGCTTGTAAACCAATTTATATTTCGATGTCACGATCTTA